>JACXGJ010000835.1:83740-103816 GCA_016801105.1 Esox niger | reverse complement strand
CGGGCCGCGGAACAGGCTCAGGGGCGGGCCGCGGAACAGGCTCAGGGGCGGGCCGCGGAACAGGCTCAGGGGCGGGCCGCGGAACAGGCTCAGGGGCGGGCCGCGGAACAGGCTCAGGGGCGGGCCGCGGAACAGGCTCAGGGGCGGGCCGCGGAGCACTCAGCTGGTCCTGGATGGCAGAGATACTCGCTGAGAGGGTGTGGAGGCTGCCCAGAATATTGAGCAGCATTGCCTGTTGCTCCTCCAATTCTGCCCCGCGAAAGGCGACCGCCTGACGAAGTGAGTCCCATTCCGCTTGGGCCATGTGTGGTCGGATCATTCTGTCAGGAATTGTGGGGAGTCCAAACAGGAATCCAAAAAAGGAGATGGAGGCAGATGCAGGGGTTCAGGGGAGGACTTTAATCAAAATAAAAGTAAAACAAAACAGAGTGCCGTGCACTACGCAAAAATAAACTAGAGCAGGAGCAGGAGCAGGAGCAGGAGCAGGAGCAGGAGCAGGAGCAGGAGCAGGAGCAGGAGCAGGAGCAGGAGCAGGAGCAGGAGCAGGAGCAGGAGCAGGAGCAGGAATCAAACACGGCGCAACATGACAGCAACAAGACAATACAATGATCCGACCCACACAGGGAGGAACTGACTGAACTAAATACACAGACTAACGAGCAGGACAGAAACAGGTGGGGGCAAAACACAGCTGAACTAAATACACTGATCAACAGGAACAAGGACAAGACAGCTCAACGAAAAACACAGACCGGAACGGCCCCAGCTGGCCGGGACCGTGACAAGTTCAAGGATCAATTTAGATCGAAATAAATCTTTTGAATATCATAAAAGTTCATTTTAAACGTAATGATCTTCATCCTATTATTGCAACTTTTAAAATTTACTAATACTACTATTTCAGTCTAATTGAGGATAATAGACCAATTGCCTTTTTTGGTGTGTTAGACTGATAATAAATGAGTCTCAGAGATACAAAATAAAGAGCATAAGTCTTTTAATATCTTCTTAGTCATTGTCGATCCTTCTGGTGATCACAGGATGAAAATGACCATGAGATAAAGTTCATTCATAAATCTGATCAGTTTAATCGAGTCCTGACATTTTACCAATATACAGCCCTGGAAAAAATTAAGAGACCACTGCAAAATTATCATCTGTTAACCAATTATCTCTGGTTTTACTATTCGTAGGTATGTGAGTAAAATGAAATTTTTGTTTTATTCTATAAACTAGTGACAACATTACTCCCAAATAAAAATAGTAATTTAGAGTTATTATTTGTAGAAAATAACTGATCAAATAAAAAAAGATTGTTTTCGGACCACAAATGTTACAAAGAAAACATTAATTTTTCAAAGACTAAATAATGTTTTAACTTAGTCTGTCACATTGCTGTTGGGTGACTTTATGCCACTCCTGGCACAAAAATTCAAGTAGCTATGCTTTGTTTGATGGCTTGTGACCATTCATCTTCCTTTTGATCAAGTTCCAGAGGTTTTTAGTGGGGTTCAGGTCTGAAAATTGGGCTGGCCATGTCTGGGTCTTGAACTAGTGGTCTTCCATCCACACTTAGATTGACCTGGCTGTGGGGCATGGAGTATTTTCCTGCAGGAAAAAACAATTCTCAGTGTTGGGGAACATTGTCAGAGCAGAAGAAAGCAGGTGTTCTTCCAGGATAAACTTGTACTTGATTTATGCTTCCTTCACAAAGACAAATCTGACTGATTCCAGCCTTGCTGATGCATCCCAGATCTTCCACCACATTTCACAGTGGGAGCGAGACACTGGCTTGCAAACCTCTCCAGATCTCCGTCCAACCATCAGACGACCAGGTGTTAGGCAAAGCTGAAAATTTGAATCGTCAAGAGAAGATGACCTTAATCCATTCCTCTACGGTCCAATCTTTATGGTTTTTTGCGAACTTCAGCCTGCTTCTTTTTTGCTTCTTACCGATGAAGGGCTGTTTTCTAGCTTTGCACGACTTCATCTCTGCCCCTAGGAGCTTGTTTCAAACCGTCCTCACCATGCACTTCACCCCAGCTGCTGTTTGCCTTTCTTTTATAGGTCGCTTGATATTATCCTATGGTTGCTGAGTGACATACGAAGGAGTTGATGGTTACCTCGGTCAGTGGACAGTCGTTTTCGCCCTTTGCCAGTCTGTAGCTTTGTAGTCCCCAACGTCTGTTGCTTGACCTTGTTCTTATGAACTACCGTCTTTGAAATCTTCAGGATGCAAACAACCTGACGCTAACTATATCTCTTTGCCAGTAAAGCCAGAAATGAACCCTTCTTTTCCTCACTCAAAGCTTTTCTTTTCAGCTCTTGTCATGCTGAATAGTATTTTTTTTATTCAAATTAGATTTGAGGTACTACTCGCACTGTTTTTGCCATTCAGCGGGTCCTATTGCAAGAGCATAGTGATGTCAACAGCAGTGTTTTCTTTATACTTTTCCTTGTTGAATTAGATTTGTTTCAGGTTATCATCTAATCAGTACCTCATTAAGTCAAATGATGTGTGCCTGTTTTGGAATTGATCAGACACTGGAATGGAATGGCTGCCATACATGTAGAGATGCTGACTTAAGAAACATCAGGAGTGGTCTCTTAATTTTTTCAAGAGCTGTACTTGAACATAACAATCACTTGACAACTTCCCCGTTCTTTACTCAGAATATAGAGAACGGGCATAGTAAATGTAGGTGGGGAAATGGGAGAGGTGGTCCAACAGGGTTAATTCATTTATGTTTCATTGAGTGCAGCACTTTACCTGGCTTACCTCGCCCTAGGCTTGAATTGCTGAAGAGCTAATGTATGGACAGATTCCAAGCAGGCTTGCTAGCTATACAGTCAGGTGAGTGGCAAATAATTACTAATGTTTTTTGGTTATAAAAAATAATTTATGTTCTAACTAGCTACACAATAATAAATAATGATCGCACAATTGAAAATGTTTTCACTATATTATATATTTGGCTAAATAGCTGGTCCAGATGGTCGATGGCATAGCAAAGCAGGCTGGATAGCTGTTGTGTGAGCTGCTATAGCGCCAGTAGCAATACGAATGCTTGTGTTATATCTCAGAAATACAGTTCCCCCCATAAGTATTGGGACAATATAGTTAACACTTCTATTTTGGCTGTATATTTACTATACAAAATGTACACATCTTCTAAATAATTGTATCTACCTCCCAGTTTCCGATGATTTGCACAATGCAATGGTTTTAAAGAGACTGGTGTTCTTCTCCCCTGTGCCTGTGTCCCAACCCACACCATCCATCTGCACTGCCAGAACCATGAACACATCCCTGTCATCATATTCAGTACCTGACAGAACCAAGTCAATGGTCAAAATACCGCCTCCATCTCAATTCTTTAAGCATGCCTCCCTCTTCTGTTCTTTTACTGAAACGATCAGCGGTTTAACCGGCCGTCCTTTGTTTTTCACTGAAGTGATCAGAGGTACTTAGAACAGGCCTCCTGTTTTTTTTTATAAAGCGATCACTAGTTTTGATGTGTCAAATTCACAGAGGATTCACATTAGCAGAATTCAGATATGTTTGGTTACATATTTTAAATTGACAGTGGAGACCTATCCACATGAATCAAGGATTCACCCCCCTAAAGTCAATACTTTGTAGAACCACCTTTTACAGCAATCACAGCTCCAAGTCGCTTTGGATAAGTCTCTATGAGCTTGCCACATCTTACCACTGGGATTTTTGCCCATTCCTCATTGCAAAACTGCTCCAGCTCCTTCAAGTTGGATGGTTTGTGCTTGTGAACAGCAATCTTTAAGTCGGACCACAGGTTTTCTATTGGCTTGAGGTCTGGGCTTTGACTAGGCCATTCCAACACATTTAAATGTTTTGTTGTGTGTAATTTTTAAGTAGTGTATGTGTAAATTTTCGAATACTTGAAAAAGAAAAATGTGAACAGATGCAAAAGGTTAGTTATTGCAAGTCTTTAATCATGCGTTCACAGATCTTTAAATACAACTGCAAAATGCAAAACTGTCATGTGGATTGTGATTTGCAGATGTGCACAATGCTTTATTTACACTCAGAACTGTAGTGCTGCCCAACTAGGCTGTGAACACACGAACGCTATGAATATTCTATGAGGATGCTGTGAAATGCACTTCCTGGTAGGATCAAAACAAAAAACTTTGACTGTATATCAGCCAGACACCTGAAACTTCCTGTGTTATTACTAATAAAAATCTGTTAATAACTTGTACCAGATCTTATAGCTAATCAATATTTAGTGTTTGAACAACCCATCTTATTATTATATACAATATACAACTCAGCTGATATAAACAACATTAAGCTCTTCATTTCATCAATGTAAATAACACATTTCACACTAAGTACTAGTGTTTCATAGATTTTCGTTCAGACTGGACAGTTTTTATTGTTCTACTACAGTCTGATAATGTTGCTGATGCTAGATTCTAAGGAAAAATAAAGACTCCATAATGAGTGTGTGGTATACAGGTCCAGGCATTCATGTGATTGATTGTCATATCTAAGAAAAACTAGACTAGAACATAAGACGTTTTACTGGTAGTTGAGTGTCAGACTGGTCCTTGAGTGTCATCAGAAATTCTGCCTGGCTGTCCAATCAATTCATAACTGGTAAGTTGTCTTCACCTACTACTTGTAACATTTGTCAACACTCATTTCAAATTGAACGCTGATTTTGCTGTAGTTTCTGTGTGTATAAACTACAGATGTTCTCCTTTGTCATCTATAAATATTCTGTAAGGTTGTCTCAGTGGTTAATACAAATCAGAGCAAGAGTATTTATAATATAGACCGTATGTTGGGTGTTCCCCTTATCCACTGGTGTTTTCTGTTCATCAAATACATTTTATAGAACCCTTTTATATTGGAAGTGTTCAAAAAGTGCATATACACAATCATTGGGGCACAGCAACTTTGAAAAAAACTGTTGGAATGGAACCTAGGAAGAAACTTAGAGAGGAGACAGATTTTGAGATGTCCTCTGCTGGCTGTGCTGGGTGAAATTGATAAGAATACATTACCCTTTGGGACAATATTTTTGCATATTCCCAATAATTGGTGGGTCAGTAAATACAGATGGACTTAGTCTTAGGCAGAATCCAGATCAGCTGCACAACCAGGGGGAGACAGGGAAGATCTGGTTACCTTCTGTATCATCACTGTGTACATCTGCAAAACAACCAGGTGGACTTTGTGCAGGGACAGCTAGGAGTTGTCCTGCCAAGTAATCCTAAAACATGGCCCAAGGACTTAGGTTCTATTTAGATTCATCAAGACACCACAGTAATTTATAATTAATAGGAGCATGTGCAACACATTTAAAGCAACATGTAATCACCCATCCCAGGAGCGACATGCCCCACCTTGCTTTGCTTCAGAGGCAAACCAGAAGTGGGATGGACAGATCTTCCATAGACATATAGACAGAACTTACTCACTTTGCCATGCTTGTCATTCTCGCTAATATTCACCTAATCACATGCTCTACAGTTATAGGTAAAGGAGAATCCAAATCAATGCACATCTTCTGCCTTACAAACACACTTGTCGAAAGAAGATTTGAAGTCTGGCCTGACATCCTGATCTCTCCCACAAGGCAACCTTGATAATAAGAGCAGTACATATATTTAGTGTACATTATGCTTACACGGTCAGCCGTCAAACATTATACACAAGGGTTGGTGATTAGGCTACTTGCTCTACAGGGCATTTTTTATGTTGCATCTCCAACAGTGCTTATAGACCAGCTGCAGGATGATCAACATTTTCGGTATTGGGCAAGGGTCCTTCACGCTTTTTATCCTGGTCCACCAACCTCCCTGGGGGAACATAAAAATACAGTCACCTGTAAACTAGTCAGTACTCAAGTAATTCGCTAATACAAATCATTTTTTACATAAGCCAAACTCTGTAAATACAACTGTACAGGTGTATCGCACTTGCAAATCTTTATGGTACTTAATTTCTATGACCATTTGACCCGTCAAGTGAAAGTGAGTTGTTAGTTGTTACATATTTGGTGATTGATCTGCATAAATAAGAAATTGCATGTTTAATTTTATTTGTAAACGTATTTTTGGAATACTTGCAAGATAAAATGTGTACAGACTCAAATGTAGGCATGTGATTTCAATAAAACATCTGAATCGTATTAAACATTAACACTTCTATCTGAACTTCATACAATCTGAAATGTGGTGCTGCAAAACTAGGCTGTGAACACACAAGAACGCTATGAATATTTTATGAGGAGGCGTGAACTTCCTGGTATGAACAAAACAAAAAATATAAATGTATTCAATTTCCAATATTAATCGAGGAAATGAAAATTAAGTTTATTTTTGTTATGAATCAAAAAATGATGGACGAATAACCTGCCGTTTTTTGATTGGTCAATATTCGTTTGAAATCGGAAATTTTGCAAGTCAAATATACAAAAAACGGTTTTCCTATATTATGTTTTCCTATATTATAACATAATCCAATGACCAAAAGGTACACGGGCCGAGCACGTTAGGTCAAGAAATTATGATTTGTTTGCCTGTATAAGGTAGTATAAGGATTGGCCACTTCGTACACGGACCCACAGCTAATGTCTACACAGCAGGGCTGTGAGTCATTGATGTCCAGTTTGTTGGACAAGCTGTGAGATAAATGAAATCTTAATTTATTTTGTATATAGTTATACATTTTAGCTGTTATAGTTTTGTACAGACTTGGAAAGTCAGGGGATTTTGTAATTTTTTTTGTCCAAGTCATGGAATATCAGGGAATTTTGTAGCATGTTTTATTTTAGTTGCCATTTACCCGCTCGTCAACTGGCAATCACTTGAGTCAGGATATGCGGTCCCCTCTATCTGCTAACAAAAGCCAACATGCCAGGAAAATGTACATTTCAAGAGCTTTAACTACATAATTATGACATCAAAGACTGATTGTTAATAGTAGATGACAGCAAAGTTAAATGTCAAGTTTGTAAAACTACTATCGATCTATCAAATATGGGAGAGGGAGCACTGTGCAGATGCTACCCGCATGAAGCCGACAGGAGCATCATATTTATGGTGTTTTACAGCACCCCTTTAGCCATGCTATTATGACCACCTACCTAATAGTGTAGATGCCACTTATGCTTCCAAAACAGCCCTAACCCTTCAAGGCATGGACTCCCCTTGACCTCTGAAGGTGTGCTGTGGTATCTGGCATCAAGACGTTAGCAGCAGATCATTTAAGTCCTGTAATTTGTGAGATGGGGCCTCCATGGATTGGACTTGTTTGTCCAGCACATCCCACAGATGCTCTACTGGATTGAGATCTGGGGAATTTGGAGGCCAAGTCAACACCTTGAACTTGTTGTGTTCCTCAAACCATATCTGAACCATTTCTGCTTTGTGTCAGGAGGCATTATTCTGCTGAAAGAGGCCAATGGCATCAGGAAATACCATTGCCATGAAAGGGTGCACATGGTCTGCAGCAATGCTCAGGTAGGTGGTACGTGTTATAGTAACATCCACATGAAAGGCAGAACCCAAGGTTTCCCAGCAGAACATTGCCCAAAGCATTACACTGCCTTGGCCGGCTTGCCTTCTTCCCATAGTGCATCCTGGTGCCAAGGTCATCTTCAGGTAAGCGATGCAAATACACCCGGCCATCCATGTGATGTAAAAGATAACGTGATTCATTAGACCAGGCCACCTTCTTCCAGTGCTCATCGGTCCAGTTCTGATGCTCATGTACCCACTATAGGCACATAACACAACAAACTGCGATGCACTGTGTTCTGACACCTTTCAATCAGTAACAGCATTCACTTTTTCAGCAATTTGAGCTACAGTGACTTGTCTGTTGGATCGGAACACACAGGCCAGCCTTCGCTCCCCAAGTGAGCATTCACCAGTTTTGGAGATGCTCTGACCCAGTCGTCTAGCCTTCACAATTTGGCCCTTGTTGCTCATATCCTTACGCTTGCACATTTTTCCTGCTTCTAACACATCAACATTGAGGACAGAATGTTCACTTGCTGCCTAATATATTCCACCCAATGACACGTGCTGTGATAAGGTGATTATCAGTGTTATTCAATGTATCTGTCAGTGGTCATAATGTTATGGCTGATTAGTATATGTTTAAGCAGTGAAAATTTAGTATTGTACTGAAAACATCTGTGAACTAGTAATTAAAGCTTGCAAACTGATGTGTTTAAAATACTGCGTGCTGGTTTTTGTCAGCTCAGTACCATGCACTGCTATACAGCTGGGGGCCAGGAAATGTCTGTGTGTGTGTCTGTGAGTGAAATAGAGAGTGGAGGTGTGTGGATGTGATCCTATTTGCTGAATGCCACTGCAACTGAATTCAAGGCAATATTCTATTTTGGCATGAAATAATTACAATATTACTACACAATATTAATATACTATTATATTAGGATTTTTTTACTATTATTTTTGTTATTTTGTCATTGTTATTCATGATGGTTTGTACTTCTCTTCATAAACACCCCATAATTACTACTGGGTCAAATTTGACTTGTAACACCATGGATGTAAATTTTTTATAGGTATTTAAAAACAGCAATGATCAAAATATGTTTGTTTTCAGTTAGCCATTTTTGAGGATGTAATGTAGCCAAAAAAAATTAAGGAATGTTTCACACATCTAAACTTAAAAACAGTTCAAATGTGACCCGAACACAATAGGAGGGTTAAGGGAACACTTCAATTATACCTCAGGTCACGGACAAAATATATTAAAGATCAAAAACCTTCACTGAACATTGTTTAATTCATCTCCAGACTCAGATCTGTCACGTGCTCAGTGTGGTATCTCCTCCACGCTCTTGAGACTGTACTCTTGAGACACAGCAAGCCTTGCGAAGGCACGTATGGATGTGCAACCTGAATGGGTTGCAGTTACGGCCTCATGCTACCAGTAGTGACAAGGACACTAGCAAAATGCTGAACTAGAGAAGAATAAGTCATGAAGGTTAAGGAGAGAGCAGTTTTTGGGGTCCCTTTTTTGGGGTTGTGTTGCGATTGCCTCTCCAGTGAACCTTCTGTTACTTTCATTTGTACCAAAATAGGTGACAGTGATTCACAATCGCTTGTGCTTCCTAACTGGACTTGGTGTTATATTATGATGATAATGTGTTCCCTTAATATTGAGCAGTGTTTTATTGACATTTATTAAAATGCAACAATTATACATATTGCCCCATTAAATTACTAGATGGTGCAGATAGGCAGACGGAACCTTATGAAATACCTTATACATAGGACTGGCAAAAAGAACAATTGATCTTAAAATGCTTTAATCCGTCCAAATGTTTTTGCTGGACCGCGTAAGCGGAGCTGGCTAAGAGCGAATGACTTACTGAGTTAATGACTGACTGACTAAGTAACCCTTGTTAAATAGTGTAGTGGTTAGCGCAGCGGACCTGCGGTACGCATTACGAATAATTCCCTGCAGACAATAACTTTGCTGGCTAAAACCTATTGTATCTACATTATAGTAAGTCTCAAATAAAACAGTTTACGGATATATATTTCATCTTCAGTCTCGCTAGCTATCGCTCAATTCTTATGAATATTCCTAGGAACATAGTAGATACTATTAAGACTATTACTGACTAATAAGCTGTTAAAACTGCCAGTGGCAAAAGCCTAACAGTTCGTAGATGCTATGGTGGAGGTAAACTTCATAAGAAACGTTAGTCAGTCGCTATTGATAGTTATTGTATCAATGTCATTCACAAATGAAAGAAAAAATTGCATTGCTATGCCATGAAAGAAAATAATACGTTCTTATGCCATAAAAATTAAATAGCTTGGGCAGACTCGCTAGCAATTGCTAAATTCTTGACTATTCCAGTAAGTTAGTAGATACTGGTAAAGCCTATTACTGAATAATACGCTGTTAAAACGGTCAGTGGCAAACGCCATACAGGTCATAGTCGCTATTTGTGGCAGAGGTACTTAGTAAGAAACGTTAGTCAGTTTAACTGTATCAATATCATTCTTTAATGGCCAATCTGCTATTGAAATGGCTAGTGGAAAAAGAGGAGAATTTTTATTCATTTTAAAATTGACTGTTCTCAGTAATTTTGGTCACGGTTCAGTGTACTTTCAATAATTTAGATGTTGTCATTATACATGACCTAATTCATGAAATGCATAAAACTCAATACTTTAAAGTTGTCCAAGAAAACAAAAACAAAATTTGTAGACAACCTTTTCAACAACTTTAATTGAAACTGGAGATATGATAGTTAATGACAATCTTTAATGTGGTCCATGTGGATTGGCATAGAATAATAAGCAGCATCAATGATGAGCACTATTGATAGAATTAACTACTTAAAAACAACCCAAAGTAGTTGTTGTGGAGATTAGGCAAATGACAGTCAGAGTTTCTCAGCCCAGAGTTAAAGTAGAAGAAAGCATATTAAAGTTCATCATATATGATTCCAGGCCCATCACCATTTGTTCTGATATACCAGTTGGTCAAAATTCCACATTGTAACAGGTTCTTTAAAAACACAGGTAGTATGACCATACTGTAAATTCTCTAAAGTTTATGAAATTTGATCAAAGGAAATACATTGCTTAACTTTTTAATTGAAATAAAAAAGTTCCTATGAGCTGCACAATTATACTGACCTATAAATTATGCCCAGATTGGTTTGACAGGAAAAGAAAAAAGAAATCTGAAACAGCAAACTGGACGGTCAAGGGTTTGACTACAGGCCATAGTCAAAATCGGGTTTCCCTTCAAAGAAGCTCTTCCCAAAGGCCTTGTGCATCTCACTGGGGTGCATGGTGGCTTTGACGGATTGATCCTCCAACATGCGCTCTGTCCACTTCTTCAGCTCAGGGGTATTATCGAGGCAGCTGTGTACGAGAATCTTTTTAATAGAATTTTGGAAACTAACAATTAAGCGTACTTTTAAAAATGCTGTATCATTTTGCATTGTAAAATAAATAACAATGAACAACGCACATACTTTAAGAAGATATCTCTAATTTGCTCACAAAATGGTAGAAGTTAGCTGAATTATACCTTATAACTTTTCATATAAAAACATTCTTTAATTTATGGTCAACTAGCTAACAAAAGCTGTAAAATCTGTAAAAGGATATATTTTCTATATTTAAAAAAGCAATTTGATGGCCCAATGACTTGTTTACATTATACCCTATAGCATTCTTTCCCAATCCTGGTCCTTGGGACCCCAAGGGGTGCATGTTTTTGGTTTTGCCCTAGCACTCACACAACTAATTCAAATGTTGCCCTTCTACATACACACTTGATTGACAAAATCAACCTATCTACTTTTATTTTGAATCTGGTATGAGTGCTAGGAAAAAACATGCACCCCTTGGGGATTGGGAAACACTGCCATACATTCATTTTCTCTCTCACTTAAACTGAGTGAATTGTGTTGAACTTTTAGCAACCAGTAAATGAGGGAGGGATATTTTCTAAATACTGTGCAGCCAACTGTTCACCAATTAAAGTTCATCATTATACAATGCGCTTGTATGCACCCAAACACATTTCTGGTGAATGAATTGAAATACATTATCATTCCACTATTAATGCAGATACAGTGGGGAGAACAAGTATTTGATACACTGCTGATTTTGCGGGTTTTCCTACTTACAAACCATGTAGAGGTTTATCATAGGTACACTTCAACTGTGAGAGACAGAATCTAAAAATCAGATTGTATGATTTTTAAATAATTAATTAGCATTTTATTGCATGACAAGTATTTGTTTTAGATTCCATCTCTTACAGTTGAAGTGTTCTTATGAAAAAAATTACAGACCTCTACAGTAGGAAAACCTGCCAAATCAGCAGTGTATCAAATACTTGTTCATTCCACTGTATCAGCTTGTAACCAACATTACAGTGAGAAGAGATTGAGTGAGATGGGATTGAGGTTGTGTAAGGAAGACCAGGTCCGTAACCTAATGAACAAGACTACCTAATGCTGCAATAAACAAATGAATTGCGCTCTCCCTTGAAAACCAGGTACACAATTCATTATTTGAACCACTATAAGTGTCACAGTACTTGTGTATATCGTGGTTGAGGACGGACCAGGAGCAGGCAGGGGTAGTTGTCTGTACTCTTATAATTAATAAACAAACACAAAACACCAGCACAGAAAACACAGAGTACAGAGGCAAAAAGAAAACTCACATTGTAATGCCATGAAAGAAAAAAATATGTTCTTATGCCATAAAAATGAAATAGCTTTGGCAGACTTGCTAGCAATTGCTCAATTCTTGACTATTCCAGTAAGTTAGTAGATTCTGGAAAAGCCTATTACTGGATAATATGCTGTTAAAACGGCCAGTGGCAAACACCATACAGGTCATAGACGCTATTTCTGGTACAGGTAAACTTAGTATGAAATGGTAGTCAGTTTAACTGCATCACTGGCATTCCCTAATGGCCAATAAGCTGTTGAAACGGCTAGTGGCAGAAGAGGATTTGTTCAGGGTAGACACAAGATGTTATACTGACACCAATCAAATGTACAGCTTTGTGGTGTAGTGGTTAACAACACTGACTTCCACATGTACAAAAATATTGTGGAGCAACAACACTCCTGTGAAGTTACACATAGGAAAATACAACTGCTGATCTAAGAATGACAAATTAATCATTGCATACAATTGATACAAGCCAGATCGTAGGCTGGACCTCTACTTCAGTTTGGCTTTTTAAAATGATTATCACAAGTTAGACATCCTGAAATTGCATGGACGGAGAAACGAGTACACAAGAAATTGGAAAATAATACAATTTAGAATGGATACATACTGCTTTAATCCGTACATTTCCAGCCTCTCAAACCATGGCCACATCATGTAATCGATCATTGTGATTGCATCTCCACCAAAGAACTGGGTCTTCTTATTGATAAGTTTCTGAAAAAGTATAGAATTGTAAAGACATTTATTCTCATTTCAAAAATCATTCTTCATAAAAAAATTCTAAATACATTTCATGACACACCCTTGTCATGAATCAACATTAAATGTCATACTCTACAAAAAATGTTTTTTTACAGCCTACATTTCACCAACATAGACAATTAAAACAGTAGTCATGTTACTATTATTAATTAATTTATGCCTGGAATAACTTACTTTGTTCAACCTGACAAATTTCTTTTCCAGGTCCTCTTCCAGTACTGAAATGTCTTCTCCATTTTTTTTAGCTGTTGGTATCTTGTAAAATAACTGTATCATCTGTACAAAGACATTCAACATTCAACATTCATAGGGAAACTTTATTTGCAATCTAAACTGTACTGTTAGTAAACAGTGCAAAGTCTATAGGATCTAAGCAGGTCAACAGAGAGATATAAAACAAACGAAGGAGCCATTTGCTATGCATGTCTTTAGCTGCTGTGTAGGGACAATGGCAATCTAAGCAATAAGGAATGAGGGGTGTGGTATATGGCCAATATACCATGGTAAAGAGCTGTTCTTATGTACAATCCACCTGGACACAGCTCCTAGATGCTGACAAACCCCAGAGATACCTTTTTGCTTTTATAATCCCATAAAATGTATACACCCCAAGTGCAAATAGAGCCATACGTTGTGATGTTATTCCCATTATATACAGTGAAGGAAAGAAGTATTTGATCGTCTGCTGATTTAGTATGTTTGCTCACTGACAAAGAAATTATCAGTCAATAATTTTAATGGAAGGCTTATTCGAACAGTGAGAGAGAATAACAACCAAAAAATCCAGAAAAAGGCATGTAAAAATGTTGGGAAATTGATTTGTAATTTAATTAGGGAAATAAGTATTCGACCCCTCTGCAAAACATGACTTAGTACTTGGTGGCAAAACCCTTGTTGGCAATCACAGAGATCAGATGTTTTTTGTAGTTGGCCACCAGGTTTGCACACAGCTCAGGAGGGATTTTGTCCCACTCCTCTTTGCAGATCTTCAAGTCATTTAGGTTTTGAGGCTGACGTTTGGCAACTTGTAACTTCAGCTCCCTCCACATATTTTCTATGGGTTTAAGGTCTGGAGACTGGCTAGGTCACTCCAGGACCTTAATGTGCTTCTTTTTGAACCACTCTTTTGTTGACTTGGCCATGTGTTATGGGTCACTGTCATGCTGGAATATCCATCCACAACCCATTTTCAATGCGCTGGCTGAGGGAAGGAGGTTCTCACCCAAGATTTGACGGATGTGATGGAAATTTCATCGATAGACACTCTTAAAGGAGTAAGAACAGACACAAAATTTTCTTGGCACAATTAGCTGTTTATTTGCAAATAGAGAAACGTGTTGAACGCTTACAGAATAATCATTCGAGGCGCCTCTGAAGGATAAATACATAAATTGTCTATTTATAAAGTTAAAAGGGGTGTGGTAAGATGCTCCCCAACAATCATAGGTTGCACAGGTTTAACCCAAAGGGAGGGTTGTCCCCCCACCTTATCCTTCCTGCCATAATGTTTACTATTGTGTTTACCTAAAGGGCCAATTGCCCCTACCGTCCCCCAACAACCACGTTCCTAAGGAACAAAGGACAGATACCCTTATTGGTTTAGTCAGTTGAACAGATGGTCAGAGAACCTAATGATCCTCTGTATTATACAGTCTCACAACCAGAGACCAGAGTTACATACCAGGTAATAGATAAGCAAATATGTCTCCAATGTACATTAGTTAAGAAACTGCCACAACACGGTACATGGCCCTATCCATCGTCCCTTTGATGAGGTGAAGTTTTCCTGTCCCCTTAGCAGGAAGACACCCCCAAAGTGAACATTTTCCACATCCATGTTTGACATTGGGGATGGTGTTCTTGGGGTCATAGGCAGCATTCCTCATCCTCCAAATAAAAATGTGTTGAGTTGATGCCAAAGAGCTCGATTTTGGTCTCATCTGACCACAACATTTTCACACAGTTCCCATCATTCAGATGTTCATTGGCAAACTTCAGACATTCCTGTACATGTGCTTTCTTGAGCAGGGGGACCTTGTGGGTGCTGCAGGATTTCAGTCTTTCATGGCGTAGTGTGTTACCAATTGTTCTCTTGGTGACTATGGTCCCAGCTGCCTTGAGATCATTGACAAGATCCTCCCGTGTAATTCTGGGCTGATTCTTCCCCCTTCTCATGACCATTGCAAGTCCATTAGGTGAGATCTTGCATGAAGCCCCAGACTGAGGGAGATTGACAGTTCTTTTGTGTTACTTCCATTTGTGAATAATCGCACCAACTGTTGTCACCTTCTCACCAAGCTGCTTGGTGATGGTCTTGCCCATGCCAGCCTTGTGTAGGTCAACAATCTTGTTCCTGACATCTTTGGGCAGCTCTTTGGTCTTGGTCATGGTTTGGAATCTGATTGATTGATTGCTTCTGTGGACAGGTGTCTTTTATATAGGTAACAAGCAGAGATTAGGAGCACTCCCTTTTATAGTGTGCTCATAATCTCAGCATTTTACCAGTATAAAAGAAACCTGGGAGCCAGAAATCTTTCAGATTGAGAGGGGATCAAATACTTATTTAGATCATTAAAACACAAATAATTGTATAACATTTCTGACCTGCATTTTTCTGGATTTTTCTGTTGTTATTCTGTCTCTCACTGTTCAAATAAACCTACCTTGAAAATGATATACTGATCATTTCTTTGTCAGTGGGCAAACATACAAAATCAGCCGGGGTTCAAATAATTTTTCCCCTCTCTGTATGGTCTCATACCACAACTTTCAGCCAATCAGCACCAAAAATGAAAAACACCCAGTTTATTACACTTTATAGATCATGATTTGCTGTGAATACAGTCTAAGTGGTAGCAAGTTTAGAAATTACAGTTGTGCCAAATTCTGAAACACACTGCTAAAAAAATGAAGGGAGCACATAATCATCACAGTATAACAGCAAGTCAGTTAAACTTTAGGGATGTTTGAGGGATCAATCTGTCCAATAAGGAAGCATAAGTGATTGTGAATCAATGTCAAATTGTTCGTTGCAATGAAAGTGGCAGCAGGTGCACTGGACAGGCAACAGCAAGACAACCCTCAAAAAGGGAATGGTTTTGCAGGTGGTGGCCACAGACAATTGCTCTCTTCTTATCCTTCCTGAGGGTTTCTTCTCTAGCTTTGCCAGTGTCCTTGTCACTACTGGTAGCATGAGGCGTAACCTACAGCCCATTCAGGTTGCACAAGTAGTCCAGCTCCTCCAGGATGTGCCGTTGCAAGAAGGTTTGATATGTCTCCCAGTACAGTCTCAAGAGCACAGAGGAAATACCATGAGATGGGCAGTTACCTGAGAAGAGCTGGGCATGGCCGTAGATGGGCATCAACCAGAGCAGAGGGACCGGTATCTGATCCTTTGTGCAAGGAGGAACAGTAGGAGCACTGCCAGCAGGCCTGCATATTTCTGACCAAACTGTCAAAAACCTTAGAACCTCTAGTGGGACCTGTGCTCACAGCCCAGCCCCATGCAGCTGGATTGGCATTCGCCAGAGAACACCAGAACTGGCAGGTCGGTCTTTGGCGCCTTGTTCTTTTCACAGATGAGAGCAGGATCACACTGAGCACACGTGAATGAGTCTGGTGATGCTGTAGTAAACCTTACACCGCCTACAACATCGTCCAGCATGACCAGTTTGGCCGTGAATCAGTGATGGTCTTGGGAGGCATATCCTTGGAGGGTCGCACAGACTTCCACATTCTTGCCAACTGTCCCTGACTGCTGTTAGGTACCAGGATGAAATCCTCAAACCACGCTGGTGCAGTGGGACTTGGGTTCCTCCTGGTGCAGCACAATGCCCAGCCTCATGTGGCCATGGTGTGTAAGCAGTTCCTGGATGACAAAGGCATTTATGCCATTGACTGGCACTCATGTTCCCTAGACCTGCATCCAACTGAGAACCTCTGGGACGTTATGTATCGGTGCATCCACAATTCCTCTACCACTGTTTGAAGAAAGTATCTTCCAGAAACTGGCAGTAGGTTTGGGAGTTGAGTTTCAGTCCATCTTCAACCCGAGAATGTCCAACTACCTCACCCTTAATGATAGTATCCCATACCAGTCCCCCGCCTCCACGTGGCTGGTGCCTGACTGAAGTTGTGCTGTGTGTCCATTAGTGATCCAGCCACAGGCCATGTCTCTGAGCATTTGAAACCTTGTACTTCTAAACACACAAGGTAAGTTTCAGTTCTGGAATTTGATGGCACTGGAGGATAATGCGTTCCTGGTTGCTTCACATTTAATACATTATAAATCTTTTGCAGTTAATTTGCAACTTGTCTTCTCCATGCATTTTTTGCACCCCAGTTGACTATTTGTAACAAAACCATTGATTGTCCGGTGGTCGCTCATCAATAGTTTATCTATCTCAAGAGTGTTGCATCTGTCTGAAGAGCATTATAATTGTTTTCAGTGTCAGTTAAATCTCTTTTTGGCCCATTTTACCTAAGGTCATGAAGCTGCCTAATTATCATGCACACCTTGATATTAGGTGTAATTCACTGTTGCCACAAAATCCCTGATTACACCAATACATTTTACTGGAAATGATTCAATCCAATGAGCATTCAAATTTATATGGTTTTGAGTTGGAAAATAGAAATAATAGAATGCATAGAAATAATGATACAATCAGAATACTTACTTGCCTTATAATTGTGCTTGCAGTGTACTATCCAGATAGCTGCATGTTTACAGTACTCATTGCAGTATTTGTGCAGTATTGCACATCTGCAGTAGTGTACAGTATTATGTATTTTGTTGCTTTATTTTATTCATATTTTCTGTCTAGGTATAATTGTACTTATATACTCATCTTCTTAACTCACACTATGTTGTTGTTGGGTACCATGTTACAAAAATGTCATTGTGCAGGGTGACGCTGTGTTGTTTGGTGCATTTGACAAATAAACCTTGAAACTGTCCAACACTGCTAAGTAGCATCACAGGCTGTCCAGGAGCTCACTGATGCTCTGATCCAGGTCCAGGAGGAGATTCCACAGGATCATCAGGAGCATGCCCAGAGGTTGTTGGATGTGCTGTTGTTGGATGTGCATACAGGTACGGGAGGGCCATACGTGATGAAATTCATGCAAGTTGGAAAAGCCTGTGATTTCAATTATTTACTTAGATTTTCAGTGTGCGTATGAATCCTGACCTGAATCAGTTGGGGACTTTGGTTTCCATTGATCGTCGTTACATAATTTTGTTGTCAATGAATTACTGTGTACAGTAAAGATTTTGATCTTTAATATACTTTGTTCATCAAGACCCGATGTGTGATTTAAGTGTTCCCTTCATTATTTTGAATAGTGTAGTTAACAGGCCACAGAATGCCAGAAAATAATTTAATTCAGCAAAGAACAACCCAATTACCATGAAGAGCTGATCATACCTTGGAGTACTCCTCCAACAGCATTTTCTGCTGGGCCTTCTCAAAAGGATCAGCTGGAAGCAGCTTTTTCTCTCCATAGACCTCATCAAGGTATTCACAGGTGATTAGAGATTCGTATATCACCTGACCACTTGAAGTCTCCAATGTCGGAACAAGACCCATAGGGTTCTTCTCAAAATACCAGTCTGGTTTGTCCTTCAAATGAATGTTGACAGTTTCATGCCTAAAACAAAATGTCAAGTTTAATTTGTTATGATTAAAGTCTTGAGGAAAACACAAGGAGGGTAAAACGGTAAAACAATTAAAACTGAAGTTTGTTATGGCATATGATAGGCACTTACTTGATTCCTTTGGCATGAAGCACTAGCCTGGTTCTTTGGGCAAATGGGCAGAATCTCATACTGTAAAGCCTGATTTGACCTTTGGGTAATTGGCCGGGAGAACAGCTTCCTGTACAATGAAGTCAATGTCCACTTATTAAACCTCATGAAGTACTTGTTTAATGGCAGTGGGTGGTCACTAATTAGCTGTCCAGCATACTGCATTATCTGCTAAATACAGTTTCACAAAACAGGCTTAAAAATGTTTTTAGGCAAGGGCACTCAACATGCTTGGAGCTGATACATGGTAGATAAAAAGCTTAAAGAAATAAGCACCTGCTGGTGCTGTTCCGTTCCGTGTTTTCTGTATGTCTGTGATTTGTCATGTCCTTGTTTGGTCTTTCCTGTTCTTGTTTCAGTAAATCAGTTTATTCCTTTCACCTGTGTTTTGCCCCCACCTGTTTCTGTTCTCCTTGTTAGTCTGTTTATTTAGTTTAGCCTTTTTCCTCCCTGTCCTGGTTGGATATTATTTGCTGTCCTGTTCCATGTTCGCTGGTTTGAGATTTTCCTTTAGTCCTAGTTTTTATGTAGTTCTGTTTTTGTAGTGCACGGCACTCTGTTTTGTTTTACCCTTTTGAATATTAAATGTTTTTCCCTGCACCCCTGCGCTTGCCTCCATCTCCTTGGACTCCCTCATGCTCCGTGACAGAATGGCCAACCCAATGGAGGCAGCAGAGTTGGACCATAGTGGAACTGCTCGGATGGCCGGATTCTGACTCTGAGGAGGAGGAACCCTACTGTCTCCCACTGGGGTGCTGGCAACCCCAGTGGCTACGCCTAAGCCCTGGCCGGCGGCCGAGGCTACCTGGGACCCTGCCTGGTCCACTCCACGCCCTGTCCCTCAGTCTCCCCGACCTCAAGCAGGCTGGCCTACCGGCACGCCCCGCTCCGCGGCCGGCCACCGCCCCTGTCCCTGCTCCGCCAGC
Organism: Esox niger; assembly: GCA_016801105.1. Taxonomy (NCBI): domain Eukaryota; kingdom Metazoa; phylum Chordata; class Actinopteri; order Esociformes; family Esocidae; genus Esox; species Esox niger. The sequence continues at coordinate 84,064 of JACXGJ010000835.1, read as the reverse complement.
CGCAACCCCCCACAGTGACCCCCCACAGGGGGCCCTCAAGTGGCTATCGGAGGGATTTCTGCTGCCACCCCCAGAAGGGTGGGACGATGAGCCCCTGCCACCCCCCTGCTCCGGTTTCCGAGGCAGGGCCGCTGCCTCATTCTGCTCCCGAGGCGGGGCCGCTGCCTCATTCTGCTCCCGAGGCGGGGCCGCTGCCTCATTCTGCTCCCGAGGCGGGGCCGCTGCCTCATTCTGCTCCCGAGGCGGGGCCGCTGCCTCATTCTGCTCCCGAGGCGGGGCCGCTGCCTCATTCTGCTCCCGAGGCGGGGCCGCTGCCTCATTCTG
>JACXGJ010000835.1:44438-83640 GCA_016801105.1 Esox niger | reverse complement strand
CTCCCACCTGACCCCCTCGACCCTGCCCCTGACCCCCTGCCGGCTGCCCTTGCTCAGCCCAGCCCTGTTCCCGGTCCTGCTCTCCCTGGTCCTCACCCTACTCCAGCCCCTGATCGGTGCACCAAGCCGAGGCCTCCACCTAGTCCTGTTCCCGGTCCCCGTCCTACAGCGGAGCCTCCGCCTTGTATATAGTAGATTTTTATTATAATTTATAAAAAATGCTGCAACTCTTCTCATTTGTAAAATAAATGATAACAATGAACAAGGCATGAGCTTAAAGATATCCGTAATGTGCTGACAAATGTACGAGGTTAGCTGAATTAAACCAACTGTTCATATAAAACATTTCTTTAAGTTATGGTCAACCAACTTACCAAAGCTGTAAAATCAAGTTTAGGATATTTTCTCAATTTAAAAAAGCAATTAGATGGCACAATGATTTTGACACATTATACCAGTGTTTCTCAACCCTGCTCCTGGGTGTCCCCCTGCCCTGCATGTTTTAGATCTCTCCCTGCCCTGACATGCCTGATGTAGCTGAGCTGATCATTTGAATCAGGTGTTGCTGTAAAAATAACACTTGACAAACTACGTCATAGTGATATCAAGAGGAAGTTGCTAAGAAAAATTGACAGTTTACCATTTATTTGTTTTCATGGCTTGAAAGTTTTTAAGCCATGGGCATGTATGTCTCCCGCTGGAACCGCCTCATTTTGATTGATCAAATACATTGTTAACTCCACAAAGATCAGGGTCGTTTTACAGGGTAGCAGCAGGAAAAGTGTTTGATAGAATTTGAAATGCATAATCCATAGCAGAAAAGATACATGGAGTCAGAGCATGATGCTAATATTTTCAATGTCAAATTGCAAATAAATTCTAACATGGCCCTCAAGGAAAAATTATTTAGTGTCTGTCCTCCCATGTTACATAACAGGATTGACTGGTTCCTCCCCCAACTGGCACCAGAGCTGTGAAAGTGTCAGAGAAGACACTAGAATGCAAGTGGATAAAATGCATTAATCAATTAGGTTGCCCAGTCTATTGTAGTGTTGGGAAAATATTCTATACAAATGACTAAATGCAGAAAATGTTGATCGAGTTTTTCGATTTTTCTTCTTTACATCCATGGGCCATTATAGATGGCCCCTTCACACTTGTGTGCTTCGATAACACCACTTGACAAATATTTTCCAATGGACACGTAAAAACCACGTGCTTGTCCTGTTTATTATGGAATTGACATCTGGTTCAACATGATGATGCTGTTTCAAGCAGGTGATTATGACCCTTTGGTGTTCCAAATATCTGCGCATATATGCAAGTTAACCACTCCTGGCTTTAGAGTAAAGAAAAGATTGACAGGGTTGACTGGAAGTTACTGAAATGTTTGTTCTACACAAATTTCATCCATTGCAAATGTTAAAAAAAGTATTGCTTTTTGAACAGTTCACGGGACTTTTTTGTTTTTAGAAGACCCACACTTTTGAGAAAGCATTCAACAATGGCAATACGCAAATACAAGCTAGAATGCACAAATTGGATACAATCTTATGCTCGCCCCCTTTCTTGCTTGTTCTGCTCACTAGGGTTATTTTGCTCCCATTTATAACCAAAAGGTATACCATCTTATTTCTTTTTAACATACACTATATTGCCAGAGTATGTGGACACCCTTAGACCATGCAAACACAGAGCGGGACTACAGAATGCGCATTCAGATTCTGCCTCTGGAAGCAACATTATTTCAAGAACTGTGTTGGGAGCTTCACAAAATGGGTTTCCATGGCCGAGTAGCTGTATGCAAGGCTCACATCAACATGCGCAATGCCAAGTATTGGCTGAAGTGGTGTAAAACATTCCGCCACTGGACTCTGGAGGGATGAATCACACATCTCTATCTGTCATTCTGGTGGATGAATCTGGGTGTGGCGTGTGCCAGGAGAACACTACTTATTGGAAGGCATAGTTCCTACTGTAAAGTACGGCGGAGGAGGGTTAAGAGTCTGCGGCTGTGTCTCTGGGTTTGGCCTAGGCCCCCTAGTTCCGGTGAAGGATCAAAATGCTACAGGAGACAGACATTTTAGACAATAGGGGGCTTCCAACTTTGTGGCAACTGTTTGGGGAAGGCCCTTTCCTGTTCCAACATGACTGTGTCACTGTGCACAAAGCGGTTTCAATAAATAACATGGTTTGACGAGGTTTGTGTGGAGGAACTAGAGTGGCCTGCACAGAGTCTAGACCTCAACCCCATTGAACACTTGGGATCAATTGGAAAGGCGATTGCCAACAGGCCTTCTCATCCAACTTCAATGCACAAATGCACCTTTGATCAGGAGTTAATACATTTGCAAAATACACTATACAAATGGTGCCTTCAAAATTTAAACTAAAGCTGGAAACACTAACTGAAGCTCCTCAAAGACAGACATGCAGATTTATTCAAAAATTCAAGGTGAGTTTCAAGTTACGTTACATTAACAAGGTATCCAAAGTATGATCCTTGTTATATCCTTATCCTGAAATACACGTCATATTAACAGCATATCCAGTGTATTATCCTTGTTATATCCTTATCTTGAAGTACACCTTACCATTATTTTTGATTGAGCCAGCTGGAATTGCTCTGTAGCCTAGCCATCTATGTTCCATATGACGTTTGCAATGGCTTGATAATCACTTAAACCAGGCCTAGAATGTCACTAGGAGGCCAAGGAGGCCAGACGAGCTTGGAGGTGTGGCCTCAAGACTAGCAATGACTAAACCCTAAAGGCTACTGTAATGTAACCATAGCTTGTAGTAGTAGGCTACCATCCTTACTGTTCAGTCTGTGTCATCTGTCATCAATATATAATGTTAGCCTACTACTTCTTGCATTTTAAAGAAATACTTCCGGACTAATGTTCTGCCACCATGTCAGTAAATTTAAACTACTGCTTGCACTCTGAGTAGAGGTGTGTGTGGGTGTGTGTGGGGTGTCTGTGTGTAGCCTCTTCTGTTTTCTTAAGTACATGGGATTTATTGTTTTGTAAAAAATGTTTACTAATTTCGCTGTTATTGGTATCAACTACTGCATTTCTGGTATGGTGACATGCTGTGGTGCGCCAGTGTCAACCCCCAGATGTACCAAAATATTTTAGCCTAATGGCACACAAAAATCTTTTTGTCAGAGAAACATTTAAGGAAAGAAGTTGTAATGGCTTTATTGACTGGATGTTATGAAGAGCACAGTTCTTCCAAAACCCAATTAAAAAAAAATCTTCATCCTTTGCATATTTTCTGATAAGTTGCAACCAGGGCTTGACATTTGCACCCACCAACCCACCAAATGCGGGTAGAATTTGGCTGTGGCGCGTGACACAGTCAGTTTTACTAGCCACTTTGGCGGGTGGCATTCTAAATATCAATTTTTTATTGTATTCTCAAAAGACATCTGAAATAATATATTAATTGCAGTGTGAGTAACTCTATGAGCAATAGCCCTACAACTCCCATGAGCACTACCAGCATACAGTGTTTGAGTCTGGTCCATTTATGTTACGCTTATTGCCTCTTGCTTGCATTCTAGTGACTGACGTGAACAAGATAGGCTATGAAATGAGGCTTCGGATGTTATCAATCACATTATATTACACTGATGCAAGCCTCGGCCTGTGTTAGGGCTGGGGGAGATCTAAAACATGCAGGGCAGTGTACCTCCAGGAGCAGGGTTGGGAAACACTGCTCTATGTATTATACTAAGTATTGATGCCTTATATGAATTATTTATTTAATAATGACCCGGTACCACAGGAGCATTGCCCACCAGCAATAATTATTTTCCCCAAAAAATGTTTTTGATAAGATGCTTTCCAATACTGTTCTTCACTAGTTACTGTTGGGAATGTAGGCTAGCTCTCTTGCCTTCTTCTGCAAATGTGATCGAAGATGTGCTTCAAGTGATGTGATCCCTAAGCTACAGAGAATGTGTAACTACTGCAGTTACTAAAGCTTTCAAATTAGATTGACAGCTGTGTATTTTGCTAGTATACAGCCTCAGCACGCCATGCATGCAACGATTATTTGCTTTTTGTCCATCGTGCTTTCGCAACTATTCTATGTTGATAAGTAGGACAAATTTGCCCGTCCATGGAAATCAAAAGCCCGTCCAAAATGTTTATCCAATCACCTGCATGTATACCTGTCTTGAGGCAGATATTAATCCATCTGCCTTGACTGTAAAGCACTGTGGGTCAACTCCTGTTGTGGGAGAACAGCACTGCTTATGTTATCGTGTGTCAGTCTCCGTAACCAGGGCAACGATGACGCTGAGTGACAGACTCGCCTGTCATTCTGATTGAATACTTCTCCGCGATGTTTCATGAAACGCTTTTAGTTTTATTATTTCTCGTGTCAATTCAAGCTTGTAAAAACAAGTAGGGTGTGCACGAACATAGGAGAGAAATCGCGTTGGGTATTGATTCTGTAAGGGACAGTGCATTTTGTTTTTTAATATGGGACAATCCTGTATTATACTGGATGGGTGGCAAACCTAGTTGGAAAGCACCATGTCTTTTAAGCATATTCCGTAATCTGTGATGTCATCCATCAAGTGTTTTTTTTTCAAGGAAGCAAGCCTCGGCCCTTTCGCTAAGAGCAAACTAAGTCGAAATTTCAAAGCAAGCCTCAATGGCAAGCCGTTTTAAATGTTATTTGCTAGACTGGATATTCCTTGCAGATATCTGCAACATAAATTTGCCTAGTCAAAAGTCCAATTCAAAATATCTACGGTGAGGGAAAAAAGTATTTGATACCCTGATAATTTTGTACGTTTGTCCACTGACTAATGAATTATCAGTCTATAATTTTATTGGTAGGTTCATTTAACAGTAAGAGACAGAATAACAACAAATAATCCAGATAAATGCATGTCAAAAATGTTATAAATTGATTTACATATTAATGAAGGAAATAAGTATTTCATCCCCTCTCTATCTGAAAGATTTCTGGATCCCAGGTGTCTTTTTTACAGATAACAAGCTGAGATTGGGATCACATTCTTAAAGGGGTTGCTCCAATCTCATCTTGTTACCTGTATAAAAGACCACAGAAGCTATCTGTACACAGAAGCAATCAATCAATTAGATTCCAAGCTCTCCACCATGACCAAGACCAAAGAGCTGTCCAAGGATGTCAGAGACAAGATTGTAGAAAAAACATTGGCATGCAGCTTGTTGAGAAGGTGAAAACAGTTGGTGCGATCATTCCCAAATGGAAGAAACACAAAATAATTGCCACTTATCCCTTGGTCTCGGGCTCCATGCAGGATCTAACCTTGTGGAGTTGCTATGATTGGTGAGTAATCAACCCAGAACCACGCAGGAGGATCTTGTCAATGATCTCAAGGCAGATGGGACCATAGTCATCAAGAAAATAATTGGTAACACACTACACACTATATTGAGCTATTTGGCATCAACTCAACTCGCTGTGTTTGGAGGATGAAGAATGCAGCCTATGACCCCAAGAACAGCATCCCCACCATCAACCATGAAGGTGAAGACATTATGCTTTGGGGGTGTTTATCTGCTAAAGGGACAGGACAACATGACCGCATCAAAGGGACGATAGTCGGGGACATGTACCGTCAAATCTTGGGAGAGAATCTCCTTCCCTCAGCCAGGGCACTGACAATGGGTCATGGATGGGTATTCCAGCATGACAGTGACCCAAAACACATGGCCAAGTTAACAAAGGAGTGACTCAAGAAGCACATTAAGGTCCTGGAGTGGCATAGCCAGTCTCCAGATCATAATTCCATAGAAAATCTGTGGAGGGAGCTGAAGTTGCCAAACATCAGCCTCGAAAACGTAATGACTTGGACAATATCCCTCCTGAGATTTTTGCAAACCTGGTGGTCAACTACAAGATACGTCTGACCTCTGTGACTGCCAACAAGGGTTTTGCCACCAAGTACTAAATCATGTTTTGCAGAGAGGTTGTATATGTATTTCCCCCATTAAAATGCTAATCAAATTATAAAAATTTTGACATGTGTTTTTCTGTATTATTGTTATTCTGTCTCTCACTGTTTAAATAAACTTACCATTAAAATTATAGACTGATCATTTATTTGTCAGTGGGCAAACGTACAAATTCAGCAAGGGATCAAATACTTTTTTCCCCTCACTATAAAACGTCATGCTGACCAGTCAAAACGACAGTTGGAGATATCTGTAATTCAGTTTTGATTAGCCAGTTTATGCAACTATTGCCATTAATGTCTATGGAGTTTCTCATTACAGATATCTTTTAATCATTTGCAGATACCCACAATGTCTATTGTTGATATCTTCAACTGAATTACGACTAGTTGTTACATTTCCAGATATCTATAATTTAATTCTGAATAGTCACGATTCCAAGTGAAGATATCTTAATCTGGATCGTTCTTTTGCGATATCTTAAATACAGTTTTAACTACATAAATCAGTTGTAGATATCTTGAACTGGAATTCTGACTAGTCTGAATTAAACTGAAGATATCTGAAACTGGAATTGCCGCCAGTCATAATGTAATTGTCGATATTTATTATTAAGTTATAGATATCTTCGAATTAATTTTGATTGGAGATATCTCAAATTGGAGATATCTTTAACTTTCATTCTGCCTACTGAGGAGCGGGAGTGGATGGCTTGCTTGTATTCAAATGTATGCTATTACTCCTCAACCGTATGGCAAGAATTAACTGCCATGTCAGACGTACGTGAAACCTCCGTCCTAGTTTTTGACAGAATTGTTAAGGCTCGACGGGCGGTTAGCAAGAAATACAGAAATATATTTACTTTCTTAAAAAAAAAAACTCTTGTTCGCCACAAACTCGTTGATAAGCTTGTTCTATTTCATTACATTTTAAAACGATTCTACGATCTATCCACAACTGAAACCGACATTGCTGCCACACCGAAATTCGTTGCTGGGCCAATATGATCTGATGCCTCGCATGAGAAACGTGATGCAAAACTATTCGAAATAGTCATCACGTTTGAGATATCTGCAATTATTATTTTGACTAGTCAAAACTACACTTCAGACATCTTTAATTTCCATTTTGGGTGTGTAACGAGTCGAGGTCACTGAGCGAAGACAAATTAGTTTTGTTATGGACATTCAGTGGACTTTCATATTCGCCCATTAAAACCAACTAATTTAGGACAACGAAAAGTATTGGTTCTTGATCAGTTTAATGTGAACTACAATCCACACTTTTCAATGTATAAATCAAAAATGTTTGTTTTTCCTAAATATATTTTTTAATTATGATATTCAATAGCGTCTACAAAAAGTGTGCCATGACAACAAAAGTGTTATATTCGGACACGTGGGGGAATGGGCTACAATCTACAAAACCATAAATTGTACCACATCCTCCCCGGAGTCGGAATATACCACTTTTGTTGTGATGGCACTCTTTTCGTAGACGCTATTGAAATTCTAATGATAAACAATAAAAAATGCTTAAATATTTCTAAACACTAAAAGCCATTGATGGTAGCCCATCCTCCCTCGAGTCCGAATACAGCAGTTTTGTTGTCATGGCACACATGTTTAGACGCTATTGATCTTTGATTGATACATTGAAAAGTGTGGATTGTATTTCACCTTCACCGGATCAAGAACCCATACTTTTCGTTGTCCTAAATTAGTTGGTTTTGACGGGCGAATATGAATGTCCACTGAATGTCCATTATTAAACTATCTTTACCTCGCTAGGTAACTGCTGAATTAGAGATATCTTTAACTGATGTTTTAACTAGTCAAAATTACGTTTCTGATACATTGAATAAAAATGTAATTACTAGTCAAAATGACGGTGTTGATATCTGTCCTGTTAATTCTGGATAGTCAATTCTAGCGAATAAATGTTAGAACGGCTTGCCATAAGCCTCGGCTTCGTACTTGACATCACTACAGCAAGTTTGTCTTTGTCATAGTGACTTTGCAAAACTCGAAATGAGGTCATGTGTTAAAACAAACAACCAACCCTTCCTGAAGAAACCTTACCCTTTTGTTTTTCTTTAGAAACACTTTGCCACCAAGATAACTGAAAATATCCTTTGGACCAAAAATTGCAGTCCACAAATACATTTCATTATGTCCTTATAAGTGTGTAAATGCCAAAAAAACACTTTATTACCAGGTGAACCCCAGTTTAGTTAATGGGTATTGTGTCGCTTTTGTAGACATAACTGAACTGAAATACAGGTATTTTTCACAAGAACATTTCTTTTTTGCTATAGTAAACAACAAAATTTTATAGCAAAAACAAACACGTAACTAAGCAATACTTTTCTTATTCGGCACCAGAGCTTCGTCATTCTCACTTAAAACACATTTTAGCTTAAGTAACTGATCAGTGTCTTAGATTGCATTTTACTACAGAACGCTCCATGCCGCGCCAAACGACAAGTCTGGCAAGTATTGGAAGGTTAGTCTAAGACTGGTACACAAACTAGATTAATTACATAGGTTAACATCTATTACATACAGGATTAAGATTTTCTTAGAGAATCATATTTTTTAGAAGTAACCTACAACTTATTCCTTATCTATGTAGTTTATAACATTGCACTCCGCAGTCACTCATCGTAACTCAACTGAGATGTAGGGAGTTGATTACTCAGTATACAGTATATCCCTACAAACTAAATGACATCCCAAACATATTTTAGATGTTATTTTTCTTACCTTTGGCCAAGCATTTTTCAGAGGCCATGGCAGAGTAAGTTTGCGGTTACTGTCTTGAGTCGTTGACTGAAACAAACGAATTAATTAATGCACATATTCAAATGAAAACAAACACTTGGTGCAGATGTTTATAAAATACAATTCTTACCAACAAGTTATTGTCTCATGCAAAGAGTTATACGTTTCGCTCTCAATGCGGTGACCAATTCGAAGATTGTGGGATTATAGTTATGACCACGGACATTTACGCCATAACTCTATGGTATTCACTTGAATTCTTCCAGCAACACTGTCGCTGACGTCATAATCGTTTAATAATGAGGAAACCTTCAGAATAAAAGCGCCAATTTCAATTAATTACATAATGTATCATTCGTTCTATTGATGGTAAAGTGTCAAGAGAGGTCATTTTAAAGTTTTCGAATGAATGCAAAGAGAAAATAATAGAATTATCTAGGTTTAAAATGAAATAAATGAAAGCACAATATTGATGCAGAAAATGTGCAAGACTCAATACCTGATTTTGGCCTATTCAAATTCCCTTATAAAAAATACCTAGACGTTGTGCCGTGGAGCATGATATTCGAGAATTACTCACTAGGGCATACATGTTGTGAGTTTTTACAACCTGGAAATGGCCATGATATTTCGATTGCCTCGTTGTTTGTCTATGGGCTTATGGAAAGATGATTGCGTCTCATTGTAGCGATGCCAATGGATGGGCGAGAGGGTGCAGATTTTTAATTCAACAGGGTGCACTTTTGTATGCAAAAAGGTCTAGTATATACAGTACCTGTCAAAATTGATCTTATTTTTACTATGTAAATATCGTATAATAATAGTGAAGACATCAACACTATGAAATAACACATATGGAACCATTAATTAATTAAAGTGTTAAACAAATCGTGGTAGACTACATTTCTGTTCTGATTCTTCAAAGTATTCTTCAAAGCCACCCTTTGCTGTGATGCCAGCTTTGCACACTCGGCATTTTCTCAAAAGCAGCTATGAAACAGGTTTTTTCCCCGAAATAAAATGTGTTTCTTGATGAATTAGAACATGAAATGTATACAAATAAATGCCAGCCCCAAAAATACATCTTTACACACATTGTTTTGTCAGGGTTGAATACATGTGTATTTTGACATTATTTAGATAGAATTGCTCTAAGTCCTGGCCTCTAAACCAATGTTTTATTTCAGAATTGGTTAGAAAGTTAAGGTTAGGGCCAGGGTTAAGAGTTAAGTCACTTTTAGATTTTTTTTGTTTTACATGTATGTGACCTCACAACCCTTTCCCAGGGCTTTTTCCAGTTTATAACTAATTATACATCCACACTTCTACCAAAAATACGCTAATGTTTGGTTAACATCTTGTGAATTACTCTAAATGTAAACACCTACTCATCGGGGGCCTCGTGTAGCAATTGTGCATACGCACAAATGTGTGCGTAAACCATGTGTCACTCCAATTTTGACGCAAAAGTTGGCATTAATCAATGTCGGGAAATTGTGCGTATCTCTACGCAAATTTCAACCATGCGTATGCATAGCCTAGCATTTCAAATTAAGAAATACCATTTCAGAAAAGCTGCTAGAGGAATGCCAACTTGGGAAAAATTATCTAAAAAATAGCCTACAGGAATGTGCTAACCTTTTCGTGCAACATCGTATGCTTACAGGCTACGAATGTAGCCAGTATCGAAATCCTACAGCTTGTACAGTAGATGATGAAAGAACTGTTAGGACTAATAGGTTGTAAAAAGTAACCCTTGCAGTGGGCAAACCGGTTTGAAAACAAGACGAACAATTGCCCCATGCGCATGTGCGTAAAGTAACACACTTCACATTGCATATTTTACCATACAGTACGATATGCCGATTTATTTAAAAATGCTCATTTCTACCACCTCAAGTTTCTTTGTGTTTTTGAATGAGCTACAGCGTTATCACACATTTTGTCTTACAATGTAATTTGACGAAATTTATTTATTTAAAATGATATATTTATATTAAAATTAATATGACATAAAATAGCTACGTTGATTCACCACAAATCGAATAAAACAGGCAATAGGCCTATGCAAGATAAAAATTATAGTCTATTGCTATGCAATTGGAGAAAAAGCCTATCAGTCACAATCTGCCCACCGCATGTAGTTCGGACACTGCTAGGAGTGCAGCAAATCGCTTTCTCGCGTCCACCTTGTCATTTGCAATAACAAGTTATGGCAATGAAATGCTTGGTTTTCCTACTCCCGAAAGTCCAGTTAAAAGTTAAAAAGTAACAGTAAGTATAATATAAAATAGGAAGGATACGCAATCAATCAATAATAACACTATACAAAAACATGTATTTCATTTGCAATAACAAGTTATGGCAATGAAATGCTTGGTTTTCCTACTCCCGACAGTCCAGTTAAAAGTTAAAAAGTAACAGTAATTATAATATAAAATAGGAAGGATACGCAATCAATCAATAATAACACTATACAAAAACATGTATCAATAATAACAATACAACTGTACAACTGTAGGGCAATGTAACAGTGACAGGTGTGCATGATGTAATTGGCAGTTTTGGAATACTCCTATACCTTCTGCCTGACCGCAGCTTGGTGAACAATGCATGGCATGGGTAGCTGGGATCGGCAATGATCAGTTTGCTCCTCCTACACCTCTCTGTGTTGAGATCCTTGTGATGAACTCTGTTGTATTAATCACCCTGTGAAGTGCTCTGCAGTCGAGGGCAGTGCAGCTGCCATACCAGGTGGTGACACAGCCGGTCAGAATACTTTCGGTAGAGCATCTGTAGAAGTTGATGAGTTTCTTGGAGTCCATGCCAAATCTCCTTAAGCGGCGTATCCTGGCCTCCACCACGATGTTATAGTGATGAGACCAGGGGGTATTTCAGAAAGCAGGGTTAACATACTCTGAACTGAAACCACACCTCTGGGTTGACTAACTCTGAACTGTCAAATTCAGAGTTGACGAATTCAGAACAGGTGGTAACAATTAGTTCAGTCAACTCTGAGTTAAGTTAACCTTGAGTAATGCACGGGCATGAGGAGATAAAAAACCCTCATCAGTGGAACGCAGATAACGTGATTCACTATAGCAACAGGAGAAAAAGGCCTCAAACACCTTACTTTTCCAGAGTGGAGTTAGATATATTAATGAATGCAAATGCAGAATACAACGCATTTCCAACAGAAGCGTTACATTTGCAGTGGTCTCTTAATTTTAACCCTCACACAAAACCTTCCTTTTTGACTTTTTTTTTAAAGAAAGAAAAGGTGGCAGCAGTGTCTTCATTTTTTCTGGAGCTGTATATTCAAGAAAACAGAAATACAGTAGCAGCAGTAAAATATTGTGATCTAGCGTGTCCGAAAATTGCTGACTGAGACTGAAAAAAAGAAAAGTCATATCTCGTAAATTCATTAAACATTAATATAATGTGTGTCTGGGGGTGTAATATCAAGTTCAGAGACACGCTGCGAAGACTTCACCACACTCTAGAGGGACTTGTGATCGGAGCAGCTGCCGAGCCAGGCAGTAATGCAGCCTGAGAGGATGCTCTCAATAATGCACTTGTAGACGTTGGTGAGCGTTTTAACAGACATGCAGCATTTCTTTAGGCTCCTCAGGAAGTATAGTTGCCTTTGGACCGTTTTCCCTGCCGAGTTCGCTTGCTTATATCACGTGGAGTCATTCCTTTATGCAGGTGCAACCCTATCTGCAGATTACTGCTGTGGAAAGATTTCATACTCGGATAATCTTCATTTACTGAATGAGCTGTGATAGGAGTATGAGTGCCACCTGTGCAGCCAATCCCTGGACACCCTAAAATATGGACTGATTAGTGCTTAAGTCTCAAAGCTTCCTACTGAATAAACGGATTACTGCTTAAACTGATACCTGCAATTCTGTGGAATTCATTTTTGATTATTCTCGTGGGACTGTGTCTTGAGAACACTACAAAAGTGAACACAAAACATTTCAGTGCAAGAGTCACATCTATGACAGCCCTACAGAGATGGTTGCCTTGGATATAATTCTCAGAATCACCGAAGTTATATAGAAAACTGTAACACAAAGAAGTTGTTGTGAACTAAGAGCACCTCCACAATATATCATGGGAACAATATGAGGGCTGTGAATATTGTTCTGAAGAATGATTGCTTGTGCAGAAGAAGGGCAGGCCCTAATGCCCAAACAAATAATCAATAGACCGACTGCCTGATTTGTGTCTTACAGGATGTTGCCTTACAGAGTGGATAAGAAGACAGTGGGACAACCCAAACCCCTCGAGACTTAGCTAGAACGCGCTTCAAGGTCTGAGTGCTGACATTGGGATTTGGCCATGGAATGGGTCTGTTTTTTCAATGGAAGTATGCGTGTGTTGCGTACCCAAGTACGAAAAATCCCGATAATTTTGTGCCCTCATACGCCAGTTAGAAATGTTAGCAAACATACATGAGGCCCAAGCTGCTTTGTGTTCGCGTAAATCTGAAGACCTTTATTTTGAAACCTTTCAAACAAATTGGAAGCCATTGTTTTCTGCAGCCACCACGCCCCCTTTTATTTAACTTTGCGGAAGTTTGTGTTTTGCTTCCAACTTGCTGGTCTATTTTGGTGTTTTTTTAAGATTACAGAACCAACCTGATTATTACAACTTTTTTTCACTATATTTGTTAATCCCATGGATCTTAATCAGGATGCAATACAGAAGATTCTGTCTAGGGTTTGTTATATCATTTTCTGTCTGTCTTTCTCTTTGCCTTGTTTACATATAAGCTCAACTGCCCGAGTGTAGAGTGTTGCTAGCTATTTTATGGTCGATACAGTACTTGACAATTTGTTTATAGCTAGCTTGTCTACCTAATAAGGAAGATTCAAGTATATTTTGTGGTTTCCATTTCGCCAATTCTAGTTAACTTGATAGCTAGGTAGGTACTTAGCAATAATTCGCTATCTACCTTGGTATATGCATAGCCAACGATGCTAAATCGTAACGTATTTTGTTTTAATTATCAGTATAAGTTTCGTGATGTTGCCTTTGAAGAGCTGCAGAAAGTTCACAGGATTTACCCTGAGATGAAACCAGTAGCTGATACATATAGTAAGTTGGCTTCATCGGAAGGATCACTTTCCTCTGCTGTGGTCCTTGTTATTGTCAATGAAAGGCACTGCTTGTTTCTCCCCAAATATCTCAGTATTAAACATAATCAACTGCTCCTTTTAAGCTCTCAGTGACGGCACACAAACAGATCTTATCAAGTTGATCGGCAACATTCCAGTGAAATATGAAGGTGAGTGAGAACTAACATGTTAGACAAAAAATACCTGATTGTACATCACAGGTTTTACGTACAACAAATTATCTCCAACCTTGACATAATCATTACACAAACAAAACGTTTTAAATTTCCAAACACACTTTTTATTGGACAAGTCATTCGTCAATTTGTCAGACAAACAAAACATGGTGGTATCTAACTAAATGTATCCAAATGTATTTTTGCAGAAGAAATGTTCTGGTGCATCACTAATTTAAGCTATAAACATGATTTTCAGTTCTAACCATTAGCTGGGTTTATGGTGAATACACACTACTATTTCTAATATCTTTCATGTCATGTTTTGTCACTCCCAGGCCGTTCATACAACCTGCCCATTCTGCTGTGGCTGTTGTACTCCTTCCCCTTCACCCCTCCTATCTGCTTGCTGAGGCCAACCCCAAGTATGGTCATCAGGGAGGGAAAGCATGTTGATGTCAAGGGCCGCATTTACCTTCCTGGCCTCAGTAACTGGGACCACGTAAGAAGATGCTGTACTGGACAGAGGTATCGGTGAGAGATGATACATATGGATACATCTACTCATCATTAAGCTGTTTGTCTTTCTTTCCCTCCGCAGCCCAAGTCATCTGTAGTAGGTCTGCTGGCTGAGATGATTTCCAAGTTTGAGGAAGAGCCTCCACTGAGCACCAAACCCACAGAAAACAACAAAGACCCCAATGAGCTGCTGGCATTTGTTTCTAACCTGAAGATCAATGAAGGTGGGTCTGTAGATTAGTATTTATAGTTTCATGGCTGGTCTGCTGGACAATGAATATGAGGTTCAGCAGTGCTGAATCCAAAATTTAAAGGAGGCTGGTAGTCTGGTGGTTAAGGCTTCTAAACTGTTACAGAAATATTGCTTGATCAAATCTCTGAGTTGGCAAGGTGAAACATCTGTTGCTGAGTTACCTTACTTGCCAAAACAATTGTTGATGTATTTTCGGTGGTGAATTTGCTTTTAAGTCCAGAATTAAGATTTATTCTTTGCCTGGAAATGCATTAAAGACATACAGTGCTATGAAAAGGTATTTGCCCTCTGGTTGAGATTCTGCATTGTTGTACATTTTGTACACAATCACACCGTTTTGTTGGCTATTGTAATAATAAAAGGAGTCTGGAGAGAAATAAGTTACACGAAGATAGGTGTTAGGTTTGGTTTCATTTGTGATGTTTGAATACCTGACCTGACCTGGTGTGTGTGTGTGTGGGTGGGTGTGTGTGTGGGTGTGTGTGTGTGGGTGTGTGTGTGGGTGTGGGTGTGTGTGGGTGTGTGGGTGTGTGTGGGTGTGTGGGTGGGTGTGTGTGGGTGGGTGTGTGTGTTTTAAGACCAAATGTCCCCATGAGTATAGTAAAACCACAAGAAATTGGACTCATGGGTACCTTTTGCCGGTCCCCATGAGGCAAAAGTCAATTCTGGCTCAGGGTTTAGGTTTAGGGTCAAACTTACAATTCAATTTAGAGTTAGAATTTGGGTTTCTTTAAGGGCCAGGCATTGTTGGTTAAGTTTAGGGTTAAGGTTAGGCATTACACCTAGGTAAAGTTTAGGCATAAATGTTTCTTTATTGAGTTTAAGGTTATGGTTAGGGTTAGGGTTAGGGTTTGATTAGGGTTAGGTTAAGGTTAAGGTTAGGATTAGGGTTAAGGTTAGGTTTAGAGTTAAGATTAGGGGAAGGGAGCATGCAATTTCCATTTTCCGGTCCCCATGAGGTTAGCTGTACAAACGTGTGTGCGTGTGTGCGTGTGTGCGTGTGTGCGTGTGTGCGTGTGTGCGTGCGTGCGTGCGTGCGTGCGTGTGTGCGTGTGTGCGTGCGTGTACAGTGGGGAGAACAAGTATTTGATACTCTGCTGATTTTGCAGGTTTACCTACTTAGAAACCATGTAGAGGTCTGTAATCTTTACCATAGGTACACTTCAACTTTGAGAGATGGAATCTAAAACAAAAATCCAGAAAATCCCATTGTATGATTTTTTTTTATAATTAATGTGCATTGAATTGCATGACATATGTATTTGATACATCAGAAAAGCATAACTTAATATTTGGTACAGAAACCTTTGTTTGCAATTACAGAGATCATTAGTTTCCTGTAGTTCTTAACCAGGTTAGCAGCAGGGATTTTGGCCCACTCCTCCATACAGACCTTCTCCAGATCCTTTGGGTTTCGGGGCTGTTGCTGGGCAATACAGACTTTTAGCTCCCTCCAAAGATTTTCTATTGGGTTCAGGTCTGGAGAGTCGCTAGGCCACTCCAGGACCTTGAGAGGCTTCTTACGGAGCCACTTCTTCGTTGCCCTGACTGTGTGTTTCGGATCATTGTCATGCAGGAATACCCAGCCACGACCAATCTTCAATGCTCTTACTGAGGGAAGGAGGTTGTTGGCCAAGATCTCGCAAAACATTGCCCAATCCATCCTCTCCTCAATAGGGTGCAGTCGTCCTTTCCCCTTTGCAGAAAAGCATCCCCAAAGAATGATGTTTCCACCTCCATGCTTCACGGTTGGGATGGTGTTCTTGGGGTTGTATTCATCCTTCATCCTCCAAACACGGCGAGTGGAGTTTAGACCAAAAAGCTCTACTTTGGTCTCATCAGACCACATGACCTTCTGCCATTCCTCCTCTGGATCATCCAGATAGTCGTTGGCAAACTTCAGACGGGCCTGGACATGCGCTGGCTTGAGCAGGGGGAGCTTACGTGTGCTGCAGGATTTTAATCCATGACGGTGTAGTGTGTTACTAATGGTTTTCTTTGAGACTGTGGTCCCAGCTCTCTTCAGGTCAATGACCAGGTCCTGCTGTGTAGTTCTGGGCTGATCCCTCACCTTCCTCATGATCATTGATGCCCCACGAGGTGAGATCTTGCATGGAGCCCCAGACCGAGGGAGATCAAAAACTAATGTCATGCAATAAAATGCAAATTAATTATTCAAAAGTTATAAAATGTGATTAATAAAAATAGATTCTATCTCTCACAGTAGAAGTGTACCTATGGTAAAAATTAAAGACCTCTACATGCTTTGTAAGTAGAAAATCATGTATCAAATACTTGTTCTCCCCACTGTGTATGTGTGTGTATGTACAGGTGCTGGTCATATAATTGGAATATCATCAAAAAGTTGATTTATTTCAGTAATTCCATCATTAAATTAAAGGAATGAACAGTTGAAATATATCAGTCTGTGTGGAATGACTGAATACATTATGCAAGTTACACTTTGTGAATGGAAATTCTGCAATAAATCAACTTTTTGATGATTTTCTACTTATATGACCAGCACCTGAATATAGAGTTCAGTATTTCACATCTAGATGTGTTCAACAACTTAGGACATCACTGTTTGTATTAGACCACAGCATTTTAAGTTTTTAAACCTTGGAGTAGAACTATACCAAGAATAACATTAGTGATCAGCTGCCCTCTTGGATCGGCTAAGGTTAGTGTTCTTGCCTCCACCATCAAAAACACACGTGGCAAAAATGTGATTCATGGCAGAAGTACCAAGACAGAACACACTTCCCATTAAGAGGAACGTGAATGGTCATCAAAAGTTCTGAAGCATTGTTCTATGGACAGCTGAGTCAAGTGTTACTTTTTGGGAAATGTGCCCCCAACATGTCTGGTTAAAATGAAACACTGCATTCTGCATTAAGAACCTCATACTAGCAGTAAAGCAAGGTAATGCCAGTTTGATGTTTTGGGGATGTTTACTGTGTCAAGACCTGGACAACTTGCTAGCATTGAAGGAACCATGAATTCTGCTTTGTATCAGAATTCTACAGGAGAATGTCAGCCCATTGGTCTGTGAGCTGCCGGGTCATGCAGAAAGAGCATGATCTGAAACACAAGCAAGACTACATAAGAGTGGTTAAAGGACAAGATATTGAATGTTTTGGAATGGCCTAGTCAAAGCCTTGAACCCCACTGAATTGCTGCAACTCACAAGATTAAATCATTTCTGCATGGAGGACTGGGACAGCATTCCTGCATGGCATTGTGAGAGGCTGGTTAAAGACACAAGAATGTCACTAGTTGCAGTAATAGCTAAAAGTGTCTTAACCAGTTTTTGCGTCTAAAGGGGTGATACATTTTTCAATCAGGGGTTGCATAATTTTTATTAATACATATCAGAAATAAGGACCAACTAGATATTTGTTTACTCAGGTTCCCTTATCTAATGCAACATTTTGGTTAAAGATCAAATAACTGTAGGTGCCAAAAATATGCAAAAAAAATCAGACACTGGGAATGTACTTTTTCACTGTACTCCTAGAATGCAGCTTGGTAAATGACTGTGTATTGAAAGGTCAAATGAACAATACTTTTTTTGCACCGGATTCTTTGCCAACAATTGCATTGCCAGCCTTCCTTCATCTTTTTGTGTAGAGCGGCACAGTATTCAGATAGCAGTGTATCATGTAGAAAAGATTGTCTTTCACGGAATTTGTGAAAAGCATATGTATTTGCATCTTCTCCTGCCATAGGTGGTGTTAAGCATCGCAATCAACCAATCAACAAAGTCACAGTCATTGGTGGGGGAGACTTAGGAATGGCATCTGTGATGAGCATTTTGGCAAAGGTAAAACCAACTTTTGTTTATAGTTAAATCTTAAACCGGTGATGTTGATTATGGCATGCAATAGAAAACGGTTTGCAAAAAGAAATGACCTTGTAGTGGTACAGCTGGTTTATCACATCACTATTTTCTATGTATCCCTCAATATCGATAAATATTACAGTATAGACAGGGCTCTATGCTGGCATTTTTTACAAGCGGAACACAGGACCACAAGTAAGTGAAATAATTGCTAGCCTACATTGTTAGCTGAAATGACGTTCGTTCCAAATGACTTGAATTTGATTATTTAGTTCCTTAAATATACCATAGAGTTGTATAATGCGAACTCTCTGAATATTTGGGCAAATGGTCACTAGTTTGCTCTCACCTTAAAATACATTCAAGCAGGATCACTCATGAAAACCAGATTAAACAGATTGTGAAGGCTGCATTAATGGAGCAGTATCGCTTCAAAAACAAACAAAAAACATTAAATCTTTATGCATTGTGTCTCGTCAATCTAACTAGATGAAATGTAACTTGTTGACATGCTTTCCCCGTCCCAAATTATAATTTTCCAGTGGCTAAGCGCAGCCGGTTCCTTGAGACACTGCTGTCTGATCTACTTATTAACAGCATATTTTATGTGGGACGACACTGATGTCTTTGTCCTTGGCTTCTATTTATCTGCATTAGCTGTCAGGTTGTGATTTATACCTGTTGTTTCAAGCTAGCTCAACTACACGAAAACAGGACTTTATCCAAAATATATGTCCTAAGATTATCCTTGATATCATATTAGTTTAAACATAATAAAAATGTATATTGTTTTATCACCCAGTCCTATGTATTTCCTGTTTTCTCCAGTGTACCTTTGGTCCAATAGATGGCATACTTTGTTACATTGCATGGTCAAAAGATTGGATTTATGTAAAATGTTTCTAAGCTTACATGACCCACTGTGTGTCTGTTTGACACACTGTGTAGGCTGTTTTCCTCCTATTGTTGCCACATTAAAAGGATGTCGCTAATTTCTTCCCAACCAGTTGAAGTTACTGGAGTTACAGCAAGAAACATTTTACCCACCTCTCCCCTCCACTTGCTCAAGTTTTACATTTGGTCAGTTGAGAATAGTGTACTTCTTTTTCATATGACAACAGAAGCCAATGCACCTTGACAAGTAGTAATTCAGTAAGTTTGGATGTGCTGTTTTTATTTTATTTTTTAAATCTACTGAATAAATGTTGTGAAACACTCATTGCACAGACATGGGAGATATTTTCTGGACATTTTCTTGTTACAATGCAAACATTCAACATAATGCCTCTTGGACATCACCACAGTACATGCACCATATCCGTGTTTTACCAGTATACAGATGTTTTACCTGTACATCTTCTTATAATATATTCTTATAATAATTCTTTCGTGGTTGACAGTGAGATGTCAATTTGGCACTTTCAGGGAATTACTTTCTTTACCTGTAGCCTACATTCCTGTAGGCTACAGGTAAAGAAAGTAATGTGAAAACGATACTACATGGCACAAGCACAACAGCAGGACAACATGGGAGAACCACATACAGCAGGGTTTTTGCTAGATTTTTTTGTGGCCAATATGGCCGTTAAAATTCAAGAATTCCGGCCATGTAGACCCGCTACCTGACATTTTTTAAATAGCCATAAAGTAGCCTACATTTAAACAGCAATATAAGAAATTCTATGATCCCCAAAAAATTTAAGTTAGCAAAATGAACTCCTCACAATCTTTGCCAACTGAGCATTTAAACTACACCTAGGGCTGTCGCAATTATTACATAATTGCCAGATAGCATTTATTTTTATAGACAACAATCTTTTTGCAATAAATGTTGCCAATCGAAATAAGGGATTTTGAGGCCAATGTTATAAACGTCTCAAAATATACCATGCGAATTATGTCAGTTTCCATGGGATGTCCGAGCATTTGACAGCTCTGCAAAAAGTTAAAGGCGCAGATCATTTAGGTTACAGAGACTTGTTTGCTTCTAAATTTCTGAATTGTTTTGCAATGAACCAAAAGGAGGCCTAATTTCACAACATTAGGCTACTAATTAATCATCTGCTTCACCTTCAACATTTTGGAGTCGTATACTGGAGTTGCTGGCTTCATTAGGCATATTTACCACTGGACATTTTGGCCGTTAATTTTTTAATCTT
Organism: Esox niger; assembly: GCA_016801105.1. Lineage (NCBI taxonomy): Eukaryota > Metazoa > Chordata > Actinopteri > Esociformes > Esocidae > Esox > Esox niger. The sequence goes on along the minus strand of JACXGJ010000835.1, from coordinate 62,817 downwards.
CCAGACAACTACACCTAACACCGGTGAAAAGCTAGCTATTCCCTTACCGAATGAGACCCAAAGAGCATTAGCTAGAACTAGTACTGCAAGTTTGTAAAACGTGTATAATGAGATTAAGTCAATATAAACACACGCCTTATGTGTTCAAACATTAAAATCTACACCATATAAACAAACTGTGTCAAGATTGCTTTTATAGTATTTGTTAGCCAAACCTAGTTTTTCCCCTATATAGGCCCCAAATAAAATTATGCAGCTCTCTTGGGGTGGATAAATCTGAGAGAACACCTAGTTAGTCCCAGTCTAGGCCATGATTTAATTTTGTGCAATTCTTTAGGGGTAGATAAATTGAAGAAAAGCGCTTAACTCTATTTCCTGTGATCACAGTAAGACACTACTATTGTATTTTAGGCAATTATGCAGTGACTTGTACAAGTAAAACTAAATACTTCAGCGGTATGCATAGGACAGGAGAAGGGAAACTCCAGCCTCAGACACACCTGCGTTAATGTTTAAATATCATGTCATGAAAAGGACACCAGTACCTAAAAGGTTCTTTACCAATGATTCCTGAAATCGGAATGGACGGAAAGAAAAAGTTTTCCGGCTAAGCAAGTTGATATCTGAAGAAGTCGTGCATGGAGGTCCGATTCAGAGTGTGGTGCATATGAAGGGCAAAGACCAAGTAAAATGTGTTTGTTAGGCCAGGAAAGGAGTCAAAGAAGACAATCAAAATGGATGACGATGCATTTTGTCTGTCCACTTGGCTGAACAAGGGCAGTCACAAGATGGTGTCCCTTTCATGGGACCCACGATACCAGGAATTGATGTGAGCTTTCATAATCATTGATTAAGAGTTCAATATTTATTTTACCAAAATATATCATAATTAAACATTAAAGAAAACTGGAACTTTTCAAGGGAACCTGATTCTGTTCTTCATTAATGGCCAAGCTTATCCAATTGAATATAATTTGAAGAGCACTTTGATGGTAAATAGCATATTTTAATAGGCATTCAAGAAATTGCCTGTTTTGTTGTTTGTCATGTCTGATGTAATTTAGAGCTGAACGCATTGATAATGTTTTCTTCTGTGAGGCCTCCACTAAGGGGGGTCATTTGTTGCCCTGTGCTGAGCTGTTAGCTAGTACATGTAGGGATATTTAAACCATGTGATGAATAAAAAATGTGTACAGAGGTGATTTTCTAATCTGTAAAAATACACAGGTCAAAAAATGAAGGGAAAACTTAAATCACACATCGGGTCTCTGAACGAAATACAGCTCTGGAAAAAATTAAGAGACCGTTCCTAATTTTCTCTTAAATGAGCATCTATATGTATGGCAGCCATTCCATTCCAGTCTCTGTTATATTCCAACACAAGCACACCTTATTTTACTTAATGAGGTACTGAGTAGATAATTACCTGAACAAAATCTAATTTAATGAGGAAAAGTTTAAAAAACACTGTTGTGGTAATCACTATCCACTTGAAATAGGACCTGCTGTATTGCAAAAACAGTGCTAGTAGTACCTCACAGCTAATTTCAATTAAAAAAAAATACTATTCAGCATGACCAAAGAGTAGAAAAGAAAAGCTTTAAGTGAAATTTTCAGGATGGAAGTAACAGATGCTCACTGTATCCCTCTGCCTGTAAAGCCAGAAGTGAACCCTTCTTTTTCTCAAAGACGACATAAGAACAACGTCAAGCAACAGAGACACTGGGGACAACAAATCTGCAGACTAGGTGAGGGCTAAAATGACTGTCCACTGACCGAGATGACCGTCAACTCATTTGAATGTCACTCAACAGCCGTAGGATAACATCAGGTGACCTACAAAAAAAATGGAAAACAGTAGCTGGGGTGAGGTGCACAGCAACGACTGTTTGAAGCAGACTGACAGTTAGGTCAGAAATATGCACACCAGTAGCCCATGGTTGATAATCTCCGCCTCATCCTCCTCGCACAAAGGTGCAGATACGGGTCCTGCTGCTGGGTTGATGCCCTTCTATGGCCCTGTCCAGCTCTTCTCATGTAACATCATGTCTCCTGGTATCTCCTCCATGTTCTTGAGACTGTACTGGGCAACACTGCAAACTTCTTGCGATGGCGTGTATTGATGTGACATCCTGCAGGAGCTGGACTACCTGTGCAACCTGAATGGGCTGCAGGTACTGCCTCGTGCTACCAGTAGTGACAAGGACACTGGCGAAGTGCAAAACTAGAGAATAAACAGTCAGGAAGTATAAGGAGAGAGCGTTTGTCTGTGGCCACAACCATTCCCTTTTTGGGGGTTGTCACTTTCATTTGCACCAAAACAGGTGACTTTCATTCACAATAGCTTACACTTCCTAACTGGACAGATTGATATCCCTGAAGTTTGATTAATTTGGTGTTATACTGTGATGATTGCGTGTTTCCCTTAATTTTTTTGATCTGTGTATTATCTCATGGTTTTCTTACAAATGGTTAAAATATTGTGTTCTTGCTCTCCTTGTCTGGAAAGGGTAAGGTGTAGAAAGAAGTATCCACATAGTAATTGTCTTTAATGTTAACCCATGAGGACTGAATTTGAATCAAATATAGTCATAGCTTATTAAACTAAATAGGGTAAAACTGCCAAAGTGAGTTTATTCCCCACAATAAAATTGAATATCCTATTTTGACTGCTTAATTGAGTTTTCTTAAATAAGAGTTTTTCATTGTTTTTGTTTACCAGGGATAACTTGTTTTAAAAACGAATGCCTGACTTTTTTATTCTAAAATGGAAAATTGACAAATGAACAAATAGGGTGGCTTGATTTAACACTGTTCAAGGTCTAAACTGAATGTTTTTTCTATTACTCCTTATTTTACCTTAATTTCAGTGGTGACATACATCTGTTTTTTGTCTACATCACCATTCTTTTCAGTTTTCTTAATTTCCAGCCAAATTTTGAGTTGCTGTGTAGAAATGACAAGCACATTTTTTAAAACTGCAACTATTAGATGGGTAGGACAGTAAATCTGAGCCTTCAGTTAACAGAGGATATCGGCTAAGTTGAAAGAATAATATATCTTAATGCAAGACAGTCTGCCATGAGTGCCAGAGTGCCATGTCAGATTTTTTATGTTTTAAACATAGTTTATATGTACAAAGCAATGGACGTAGCCTTTATTTATGGCTCACAGTGACTGGGTAAAGCCCAAGGGCTCCCGGGAAGGGGGGAGAAACCCTAGGATGACACTCCCATTCAATCAACCTATTACTAAGGTTTCAAATTGAGTCCCCCTGCAATTTAGTCGAGCAGCTTATCCCATAGAGGGCAAACCAATTTATTTGGTTAGGCATGTGCCACAAAAGTTGCATATTGGATGTCTTTGACTGTGTTTGTTTGTTTGTTTTTAACTTGTTCACCTTTTTTGATGAATATAGATTTAATTCAACTTTGTCATTGAACAAGTACAGGACAATGGAATGCAGTTAGCATCTAACCAAATGCTAATGTGGGTTTGGATTTTGTTTTCCCTTAATGACAACCTTCATTTAAAAACTGCATCTTTTGTTTACTTGTGTTATCTTTGACTTATATTTATATTTAGTTGATCATCTGAAACATTTTAAGGATTGAAAAGTTCATCCTCAGTCTCGCTAGCAACTACTCACTTTGATTATTCCTAGTAAGTTAGTAGATACTAGTAAGCCTATTTCTGGCTAATAAGCTGTTAAAACGGCCAGTGGCAAAGCCTAACAGTTCGTAGATGCTGTGGTGGAGGTAAACTTAATAAGAAAAGTTAGTCAGTTTAACACAATGTTGAATGGTGTCTAGCAACTACTGAAACGTAATGCCGTGCTGTAGTGGTTAAAGACAGTGCCTCTCACATGTAAGACCTAAGTTCAAATCTATTAAGCCACAACATTTATCAATTTTATTTGTGTACTGCAATAACAGTTTATGGTAATACAGTATTGCAACTATTTCTGGTAGATTCCACGATTTTCGTCTTTTCACAATATGAAAAGGTTAGTAATCGTCACCTTTATTGATGGTCATTGTATCAATGTCATTCACAAATGAAAGAAAATAGTACATTGTTATTCCATGAAAGAAATTAATACGTTCTTATGCCATGAAATGAAATAGCTTTGGCAGTCGCTAGCAATTGCTAAATTCTTATGACTATTCCAGAAAGTTAGTAGATACCGGTGAAGCCTATTACATTGTCAAAACGGCCAGTGGCAAATGCCATACAGTTCATAGACACTTTGTGGTGGAGGTAAACTTTGTAAGAAATGTTAGTCAGTAACTGTATAAATAACTTTCATGAATGGCCAATTAGCTGTTGAAAATTCCAGTGGAGAACAGGATTTTGTCAGGGTAGACACAAGGCTATACTGACACCCATCAAGTGTCAGCTTTGTGGTGTAGTGGTTAATGACACAGCCATCCACGTGGGCCACCCGGGTTCGAATCTCAAGAGGGCAACACTTTCCATTGCGGGCCGGCTGAACTTGGCTTGCCTGGTTTCTTGTTTTATAACTCATCCGTTTTGAATTATATTAAGTCTTAAAATTAGGGGGCATGGCCTATTGAGTGACAGGTGTGGTACTGGCACGGTCACTCGTGTCACTCCTAGGGGTTTGTTCTTTCTGGTTTTGCCTCAGCTGACTCATGTCACTGACAAGTAATGTTATTATCAAGTGACATTATTTGACTATCTAATATCTAATCTGCAAGTCTCAATGCATTTCTGTCTCTACAAAGTCTTGAGTTGCAAAATAACCACATTTATATTTTAATCAAATGCTGAAGCATTTTGAGCATTCAAGTTTTTTGGTATTGTTTCAGGTTAACTTGCCTCAAGTGTAAACTGGTTATGTTTCGGTGACATTCTTCCAACCGCCGGCTTGCAACCGCTAGCAACAAATAGTAGCATACTGGTAGCATTTAGTCTAGCTTCTCAGCCTTTGTTAACTTGGTAATGTCGTGCAGGTGGGTGTTGTTTCAGCAACCAGGCACCTCAGCTGCACCTAGGCCCCACCTCTTTGTCCATTTTGGGTTATGGTGAAGATTGCGACGGCCATCTTTGCCAACAATTAGTTTCAAATCAGGTCTTCAGACACATGGGTGAAGTCACGGCTACTACGTCCATATTTTTTACCGTCTTTGGTAGTGCAACAAAGTCCCTGAGGCAGGTGGTATGGTTAGTGATGGGACACTGTTTCAATCGAATTTAACCCTGCTTAACTCAAACTGTTCCAGAGTCTGCTGGTGCAGGAACAAAGAAACCGGTACCACCTGCCTGATGGTAGAAGAGCAAACTGTTTGTGGCATCTAATTGAAGGGTCACTGATGATGCTGCGTGCCCTGTGCAGACCCCGCTTGCACTCGAGGTCTACAATGTCAGGAAGCTGGGCACCAGTAATGTGTTGGATGCTTTTCACCACCCCTTATGGAGCTACCGCTAAACCACACTGTGGTGCAGTTTGTGAGAATACTCACATTTGTACAGCGGTAAAAGTTGACAAGGATTTTGGAGGACAGGCAGGCTTTCTTCGGCCTCCTCATAAAGTACAGGCGCTGCCTTGCCTTTTTAACCAAGGCTGAGGTGTTGTGGGTCCAGGAGAGGTCCTCTGTGATGTGGACACCCAGGAATTTGAAGCTGTACACATGCTCCACCTCAGTGCCATTGATGAGAACTGAGGCGTGACTGCAGCCTTTAAACTTCCTGCAAACCACAATGAGGTCTTTGCATTGAGGGTCAGGTTGTTGTCAGCGCACTATGCTGCCAGTCATTTGACCTTTTCCCTGTGGGCTGACTTGTTGTTGTCACTGATCAGGCCTACCACCGTGATGGTGTTGGAACCTTGTACAGGAACGCAGTTGTGGGTGAAGAGGGAGAGCAGGACGGGTTCAGCACACAACCTTTTGGAATACCACTGTTCAGTGTCAGGGTTGAGGAGTTAGGTTAGTCAACTTTAACAGACTGTGGTCTTTTGGTTAGGAAGTCCTGTTTCAGAAAGCCCCAGTTCATGGAGTTTGTTGACCAGCCTAGAGGGCTGGTATTCTCACATAAGTGTTTATTTTGTATAGTGTGATTGCTTGTTGCACATCAGTGACATTTGCTAAATTTTTAAATAGTTTGACCAAATTATCAAGATGAAATATCAAAATGCTTGTGAAGGATACTAAATAAGTATTTTTTTAAATGTAAACTGATATACTAGATTGTCCATTTATTTTAAGTACGCTACAAGAGAATACATAGAATTTGTAGCCTATATATCTTTATAGTGAGAAGTTATTGTCTGGTGAGAGAATGGTGAAAGTTACTGTTTGAAAATGTGTTTTATAATACAAGTCTAAACTTTTTAGGCATGGTAACAATTACGTAACTAATGTACGACTGATTTCAGAGCTTTATATTGGGTTATTCCTGCCAATTCCTCCAAGCGCACATGCCTTTCTATTATGAAAAATAAAACTTCTTCACAAATCAGCATGCCCCCAGAACAGATTTAACTAAAGAAATGGATTGGTATCGGCCTGTGAATGGCTGATGTAGCAGAAATCGAATCTGCCTCAAAAACTGATCGTGCATCCCTAATTTCCATCCTGTTACTGCATCGCTGATGTGTTAAAAAAATGTAGTTTATTCATCTTTACCATGATTTCTGTTGCATTATGTTTTGTAACTGCAAAAGACAGTTACAACTTGTAAGGGCTCCTTTTTGTTTTATAGGGTACAGTGGATAAGCTTGTCTTCATTGACGTAGCAGAGAGTTCCACCAAGGGTGGTACCATGGATCTGGACATTTTCAGCTTACCAAAGGTGGAGGTATCTAAAGGTAAAGCTTCTAGGAACTTACAAACATTACTTAACCTGTAAACTTATAATATCAGTTGAACTGTTCACTAGGCATCAGTCATTCATTTAAACTTCAGCTATAGTAATATTATTACAATTCTTGATCACTGAATAACATAAATGTTAAAATGAAAAAGCACACCCACTTAAATTTGTTTCCTCAATGGATTTTGGGCTGCTGTAGCAAATGTTGAATGTTATATAATTTCTATTTCTAGTAGCTTTTTAAATGTTTTGGTCAAGATTAAATGTTTGACCATGATTAGGATGATTTGTTGTTATAAAATGAACCAGAGTTACTTTTCTATTAATTATCCGGGACTTCCACCAATCATGTAATAACACAAAAATGTTGTTTTGTTCTATTTCACTCAATTAGATGCAACTCCCAGCAAAAACACAAACTCATGCCCACTACAATATACTGCTATCTAAATACATTCACAAGCACAAATTGTAATGTATACTCACAAATGGTCATGTGCACGCACTCCCACATATGATTTCATCCTTGTGAGGACTAAAGTATTACAACCCTGTTTCCCAAAAGTTTAAAATGCAAATAAAAACAAAATACAATGATGTGCAAATTATTGTATCCCTACATTTAATTAAAAATAGTTCAATGTCAACATACAGATGTGCTGATAAGTTTGCATATCTTGACGGGAATCGTCACATTTTGGCATTAATTTTGAAAATATGATTGATCATGCAAAAACATTTCTTTTATTTAAGGATAGTGATCATATGAAGCCATTTATTGTCATATAGATGTTTGGCACCTTTTTAAATCATAATGATCACAGAAATCACCCAAATGGCCCTGGTCAAAAGTTTACCCTTGAATGTTAGGCCTTGTTATAGACACACAAGGTGACACACACGGGTGAAAATAGCAATTAAATGTGAATTTCCCCCACCTGTGGCTTTTTAATTGCAAGTAGTATCTGTGAGTAAATAGTCAATGAGTTTGTTAGCTCTCACATGGGTGTTCTGAGCAGGCTAGATGCTGAGCCATGGGGAGCAGAAAATAACTGTCAAAAGACCTGTGTAACAAGGTATTGGAATTACAGAAAGAGATAAAATGACATCCAAAGCTTTGCAAATGCCGGTCAGTATTGTTCAATCAGTTATTAAGAATTGGAAAATTATTGGATCTCTTGATACCAAGGTCAGGTAGACCAAGAAAGGTTTCAGCCAAAACTGACAGAAGAATTGTTTAGGATACAAAAACCCACAGGTAACCTCGGGAGAAATACAGACTGCTATGGAAAAGGACAGTGTGGTTGTTTTAAGGAGCACAATACGACGATACTTGAACAAATATGAGCTGCATAGTCGAGTTACCAGAAAGAAGCATTTACTGTGCCAGTGCCACCATTTTTTTTCCCCCCAATCACAACTTGAAACGCCTCACAGCCTCTGGGCACACTGTAATTTGGAGTGACGAGACAGAAATAGTGCTTTATGATCACAACCATAAGCAATATGTTTGGAGAGGAGTCAACGAGGCTTATAGTGAACCGATTCCCATCCTAACTGTGAAGCATGGTGGTGGCTCACTGTTTTGGGGTGTGTGAGCTCTAAAGGCACAGGGAATCTTGTGAATATTGATAGCATGATGAATGCAGCATGTAATTAGAAAATACTGGCAATTTGCATTCTTCTGCACAAAAGCTGCGCATTGGACATTTGAATTATCCAACATGACAGTGACCCTAAGCACAAGGCCAAGCAGAAAAAGGTGAAGGTTCTGGAGTGGCCATCACAGTCTACTGACCTTAATATCATTGAACCACTCTGGGGAGATCTCATTATGTGCACTTCATACAAGATGACAAAAGACTTTGCATGACCTGGAGACATTTTGCCAAAACAAATGGGCTGCTGTACCACCTGCAAGAATTCAGAACCTCATAGACAACTATTATAAAAGACTGCACACTGTCATTGCTAAAGGGGGCAATACACAGTATTAAGAACAGGGGTCAGTTTTTTTCTTTGTTGCTATGTTTTGTTTTATGATTGAGCCATTCTGCCATGACCTACAGTTGAATGAGTCCCATAAGAAATAAGACATGTATTTTATCTGCTCACTCTGGTTTTCTTTACAAATGTTATATTTTCAGTGCCTTGCAAAAGTATTCACCTTGGCATTTTTCGTGTTTTGTTGCCTCACAGCCTGGAATTAACATGGATAATTTGAGGATTTGCATCATAAAATTTACAGAACATGCCCACTACTTTGAAGATGTTTTTATTTGTTTATTGTGAAGCAAACAACTAATAGGACAAAATAACAGAAAATGTCAATGTGCATAACTATTCACCCCCTATAGTCAGTACTTTGTAGAGCCACCTTGTGCAGCAATCACAGCTCCAAGTCGCTTTGGATAAGTCTATATGAGCTTGCCACATCTTACCACTGGGATTTTTGCCCATTCCTCCTTGCAAAACTGCTCCAGCTCCTTCAAGTTGGATGGTTTGTGCTTGTGAACAGCAATCTTTAAGTCTGACCACAGATTTTCTATTGGATTGAGGTCTGGGCTTTGACTAGGCCATTCCAACACATTTACATGCTTCAGCAGTGTGTTTGGGGTCATTGTCCTGCGCTCAAATCACGCACAGAGTGGTACAGGTTTTGCTCAATATATATCCCTGTATTTAGCACCATCCATCTTTCCCTCAACTCTGAGCGGTTTCCCAGTCCCGGCTGCTGAAAAACATCCCCACAGTGAAACATGGTGGTGGCAGCATCATGCTGTGGGGATGTTTTTCTTTGGATGGTGTTCTTTGGGTGATGTGATGTGTTGGGTTTGCGTGTTTTCTTTGATGGCCGAAAAGTTCAATTTTAGTCTCATCAGACCAGAGCACCTTCCTACATACATTTTGGGAGTCTCCCATATGCCTTTTTGCAAACTCAAAACGTGCCATTTTGTTTTTTGCTGAAAGTAATGGCTTTTTTCTGGCCACTCTACCAACTGTATGGAGTGTATGGCTTATTGTCGTCCTATGTACAGATACTCCAGTGTCTGCTGTGGAACTCTGCAGCTCCTCCAGGGTTACCTTCGGTCTCTGTGCTGCCTCTGATTAATGCCGTCCTTGCCCGGTATGTGAGTTTTGGTGGGCGGTCTCTTGGGAGGTTTGCTGTTGTGCCATGTTCTTTGGTGATGATAGATTTGATGGTGCTCCTGAGGATCATCAACGATTTGGATATTTTTTTTATAACCTAACCCTGACTTGTACTTCTCAACAACATTGTCCCTTACTTGTTTGGAGAGTTCCTTGTTCTTCATGGCAGTGTTTGCTTAGTGGTGCCTCTTGCTTAGGTGTTGTATATGTACTGACAGATCATGTGACACTTAGATTGCACACAGGTGGACATCATTTCACTAATTATGTGACTTCTAAAGGTAATTGGTTGCACCCGAGCTTTTTATGGGCTTAATAACAATACATATGCAAACAAATATATATATATATGCACATGCCAGTTTTCAGTTTTTAATTAAAAAAAAATAGTTTTATGTATATATTTTTTGCATTTTGCTTCTACAACTTAGACTATTGTGTTCTGATCCATCACATACAATTCAGATGAAAATAACATTGAACAAAAGGCTGTAATGCAACAAAATAGATAAAAAGCCAAGGGGGGTGAATACTTTTGCAAGACACTGTATTTCCAATTGTTGTCCACCCCTGTTAGCGTGACTGATCTGAATGATTCAGAGGAGAACAGTGTTGTGGTCAGATCATACCAAAATCGATCTCTTTAGCATCAATTCAACTCACCCTGTTTATAGGAGGAGTGCTTCCTATGATCTGAATAACACCATCCCCACCATCAAACATGGAGGTGGAAACATTATGCTTTGGGGGCGGGGGGTTTCTGCTAAGGGGACTGGACAACTTCATCAAAGGGACAGGGCTATGTACCGTCAAATATTGGGTGAGAACTTTCTATCAGCCAGGGCATTGAAAATGGGTTGTGGATGGGTATTCCAGTATGACAATTACCCAAAATCCATGGCCAAGTCAACAAAGGAATGGCTCAATATGAAGCAAATTAGGGTCTCCAGACCTTAATCCCATAGAAAATCTGTGGAGGGAGCTGAAGGTTGGAGTTGCCAAACGTCAGCCTCAATCTTAATGACTTGGAGATGATCGGCAAACAGGAGTGGGACAAAATCCCTCCTGAGATGTGTGCAAACCTGGTGGCCAACTACAAGAAAGAATCTGACCACTGATTGCCAACAAGGGTTTTTCCACCAAGTACTAAGTTATGTTTTGCAGAGGGATCAAATGCTTATATCCCTCATAAAAATGCAAATCAATTTATAACATTTTTACCTGCATTTTTCTGGTTTCTTTTGTTCTTTTGGTTTCTCACTGTTCAAATGAACCTACCATTAAAATTATAGACTGACTGACTTTCTTTTTCAGTGGGCAAATGTACAAAATCAGCAAGGGATCAAATACTTTTTTGCCCTCACTGTTGACAAGAAATTCAAAGTCGTGTGCTATTTCATTGAGTATGACATCATCCTAGTATTTCCATTGGGTATTTCCACGGGGATAACCCTGCTGCACGTTGCCCCGGTTGGTGGGTTGCTTACATAATGCAGATGATCACATGTTGCGGTGGACATTAGTGGGTATTCATCTTTCCATTGGGAGCTATAGAGGAATTGCCTGATTTTTATAACACATTTTTATTGATTGCATATTTAATTGTTTGTGATAAGCTACTGTTGAATGTTTTGCGCGGTAAGAGAATTAGCTACTACCTATTCATTGAGCATGTTTAGGATCTATAACTGAAAGCAAGCACGCAAAAGAAGGCTTTTGGAGTGAAGGGACGTTTATCTGTAGCAACAAAGTTATACTATTTCTCCAGTTTTGTAACAGCAAAGCTTATATCTACGTGGTAGTATCAATGTTTCAACACAGCTGTCAATGTTTACCTGAGTTTTTCCTGAATGTAAATGTGCTGCTTTTTCATCTGCATTTTGATTAACCCACTCTTTCAAATTAACTTACAATTGAAATTATTGGCAAACTTACAAAATCAGCAGGGGTTTAAATTCCTTTTTCCTTCTCTGTACATCCATCCCACAAACTGTTATTTCTAATGTTGATAAATGATCAGTAAGAAGGTAGTTAATTTAGAAGTGCTTTAAAGACCAAGATGAGAGCATGTTGTTCTTGTCACAAGGACAGCGAAGTCCAGCCCACACTGTGATACCAACTATAGATTTCTGTAGCTAGCACCTGTAATAAACCTAAGTGCACAATGGCATAGCATCCAGCAGTTTCAGTGTATAGGGATGCAATAGGTGAGTGGGCCCACAGTTCGGTGTGTATTGCGGTTTGTGGGTCAGCCATCAAAGGAGTATATTGTTAAGAAAGTCATCAAACAAACGACAAGCATCCAGTCCTGTTGATGACAGTTTACTCAAAAGTATTGTGTGGTCTACAGTGTCAAAAGTTTAAGACAATGCAATAATATATATTTTTTAAATGTAGTTGAAGAACTGTTAATTTCACCCCCTGTTGACAGACCTGTCATCATCTGCGGACTCCAGAGTGATTGTGGTGACCAAAACTATGTGGAATAACGAACAGTCATATGCCAGCGTGGTCCAGACCAATGTGGATATGTACCGCTCCATTATCCCAGTTCTGGCTCGCCTTAGCCCCAAAGCTGTGCTGCTCATCGCCTCACAGCCAGGTCCAAACAACACACACACACCTAACATATTCAAGAGAAATCTGTTGGCATCATTGTATGAATTATAATGCACAAAACTGTTCTGTACTTATGCCTCTTATGTCATTTCCTCTCTTCCTGCACCTTGACCCCTGACAGTGGACATCATGACACATGTTGCTTGGCGACAGAGTGGCCTGCCGCCAACCCAAGTGATTGGGGCGGGATGTAACCTGGACTCTGAGCGCCTTTCTCATGTCCTGGACATCAGGCTGAACACCCAAAAACAGGCCTGGGTCATTGGGGAACTCTCAGACAACAAGGGTAAGGTGAACACAGTCATGTGTTCCAAAAGTGTTCTTTGTGCAGCACATACAGTGGGGAGAACAATTATTTGATACACTGTTGATTTTGCAGGTTTTCCTACTTAGAAAGCATGTAGAGGTCAGTCATTTCTATCATAGGTACACATGAACTGTGCGAGACAGAATCTAAAACAAACATCCTGAAAATCACATTGTATGATTTTTAAATAATTAATTTGGATTTTATTGCATGACATAAGTATTTGATGCATCAGAAAAGCAGAACTTAATATTTGGTACAGAAACCTTTGTTTGCAATAACAGAGATCATACGTTTCCTGTAGTTCTTGACCAGGTTTGCACACACTGCAACAGGGATTTTGGCCCACTCCTCCAGACCTTTTCCAGATCCTTCAGGTTTCAGGGCTGTCGCTGGGCAATATGGACTTTCAGCTCCCTCCAAAGATTTTCTATTGGGTTCAGGTCTGGAGACTGGCTAGGCCACTCCAGGACCTTGAGATGCTTCTTACGGAGCCACTCCTAAATTGCACTGGCTGTGTGTTTTGGGTCTTTGTCATGCTGGAAGACCCAGCCACGACCCATCTTCAATGCTCTTACTGAGGGAAGGAGGTTGTTGGCCAAGGTCTCGCAATACATGGCCCCATCCATCCTCCCCTCAATACGGTGCAGTCATCCTGTCCCCTTTGCAGAAAACCATCCCCAAAGAATGATGTTTCAACATCCATGCTTCACGGTTGGGATGGTGTTCTTGGGGTTGTACTCATCCTTCTTCCTCCAAACACAGTGAGTGGAGTTTAGACCAAAAAGCTCTATTTTTGTCTTATCAGACCACATGACCTTCTCCCATTCCTCTGGATCATCCAGATGCTCATTGGCAAACTTCAGACGGGCCTGGACATGTGCAGGCTTGAGCAGGGGGACATTGCGTGCGCTGCAGGATTTTAATCCATGACGGTGTAGTGTGTTACGAATAGTTTTCTTTGAGACTGTGGTCCCAGCTCTCTATAGGTCATTGACCAGCTCCTGCCATGTAGTCCCTCACCTTCCTCATGATCAATGATACCCCATGAGGTGAGATCTTGCATGGAGCCCCAGATCGAGGGAGATTGACCGTCATCTTGAACTTCTTCCGTTTTCTAATAATTGCGCCAACAGTTGTTGCCTTCTTACCAAGCTGCTTGCCTATTATCCTGTAGCCCATCCCAGCCTTGTGCAGGTCTACAATTGTATCCCTGATGTCCTTACACAGATCTCTGGTCTTGGCCATTGTGGAGAGGTTAGAATCTATTTGATTGTGTGGACAGGTGTCTTTTATACAGGTAACAAGTTCAAACAGTTGCAGTTAATACAGGTAATGATTGGAGAACAGGAGGGCTTCTTAAAGAAAAACTAACAGGTCCGTAAGAGCCGGACTTCTTACTGGTTGGTGCGTGATCAAATTATTATGTCATGCAATAAAATGCAAATTAATTAATTCAAAATCATGCAATGTTTTTTTTTCTAGATTTTTGTTTTAGATTCCGTCTGTCACAGTTGAAGTGTACATATGGTAAAAAATACAGACCTCTACATGCTTTGTAAGGATGGAAAACCTGCAAAATCAGCAGTGTATCAAATACTTGTTCTCGCCACTGTAAGTCATTCAAGGCTTTGGGCCTGCTTCATCTGTAGATATTAATGGTTTCTAGAACACTGTCTGTTTTTGTTTTGCAGTCCCTGTGTTGAGTAACATACTGATGCCGAAGGCTAGCCGTCAACAGCCTGAGATTGCTCCCCGATCCAAATTCACTAAACCTCTGCTGGACAGGTAAAGAATGAAAACAACTGATGCCTTTTTAGATATTGTTTCATTTGCTTTTATAATATTTAGTTTTGTCACTTGTGAAAAAATATAAATTCAAGAGTATAAAAAAACACTGTAGGGATTTTCATTTCTGATCACTGCTGAGAAATTCCCCTGGGAAACTGGAATGACTTGAGCCCAAAATACTGTCAGACTGACTGAAGATCCTCCCAATGCCAATATGAGATCAGTGTCCTTGATCAGTGTTCCTGGGCCAGACACAATTTCATAATTCCAGTGTTTAATGGTGTTGACCAGTTTCTTGTTATGTGCAGGGCATTTGAGATGCTAAAGGGCCACAGCCAACGCTCCTGGTCCGTGGGCCTGTCTGTCGCCGACATCAGTCACAGTATCCTAGTGGACCAGAATAAGGCTCACTCCGTCTCCACGCTGGCGCAGGTAAACACACTGCTGTAAATATGGGTTGTGGCTCTTCTGAGTCCTGTTCATTAGGCATGCCAAAATACACACAATCTACATTAGGTGCATGAGAAACATAGACTATGTCAACACAAATGGTGCCATGACTCAAGAGTATCTGCTTTACAAAACTCAGGTTGATATGCATTCTGACCGAAATGCATGTTCTTTCTTTGTGTGTGTGCATGCATGCATCAGGGCTGGGGTGGTATCAGTGCAGAAGTGTTTCTTAGCATACCCTGTATCCTGGGGGCATCAGGGTCAACTCGTCTAGCAGGAGTGTCCCTGGGAGAAGAAGAGGAAGCCAAATTGAAAGAGAGCATCACGTCACTCAGTGCCCTCCTTGCACAGCTCAGGATATGATGCCCTGCCTCGGCTCAGTCAGCACATTCAACCAAATGTTAACTTGTCCACCTGCCATCAGCTTAAAACTGTTCAGCGTAGATTATTGGACTGGAATTGGACCTGGAAGGCTATAGGGTGGTTAGCTTTTTGCACCAGCCCAAAAAATTAATTGGCTTTGGCTAATATACTAATGAAGAATGCTAGTTTGTAACCAAAGCCTGCACACACTTTATAGATGGAAAAGGGTAAAGCCTAGGTGATTGTGGAATTGGAGAATGCCCTTACATATTGAAGTAACTTTAAAAAAAAAAATCCAAGAACTTCTAATGTCTCATGACGAAGGTGCTGTTACAGTAACTATGATAGAACTATGCGAAAAAATTTGTGGTATTTTTTTATTACATTCACTGGGGTTCAAAACAATTTAGGCAGATAGTGCAAATGCTGTAGACATTTTTCTACTCCCACACTTTAAAATGAATGAATGGATGCATCCACAATTATGTAGAAGTGTTTAGAAACACTGTACTTTTCAAAAAATGTGACTCCCAAATGATGAAATACATTCTTTATTATTGTTTTGTAATAGGATACAAAATGTGAAACACAAAGCGACTGCAAGTTTACATTCACAGCCTGTGTTAAAAAAAAAAGAAATATTCCCATGTACTGGACTTTTAATACGGGTTGTACACAGAACTGAATTTCTCTTTATATATCTGGTAGCCTAAAATAGGGGGGACAGTACAAAAAGTGCAGTAGTTTCTAAATGTTTTGCCGATTATGGAAAGCAATGCCTTACATAGAATAGCATAGTCTTCACTTCATAGTCATAGTTTAATTTCATATCTAAAATGCCAGTATTTGGAGCCTACACAATAATAAAACACTATCCAAACGTGCTTTTACCTCTCTTACCTCTTATGTTAATTTAAAATACTTAGAAGCACTCCAATGCATATTTAATGTGTATAAGGCCTGGACTTATTTGAAGGATGGAAACAATGTCCACATCTACTCTAAATCAGTTTTTATTAAGAATTATCATTGCTATGACATTCTTATGCAAATGTACACATTCCTCATCTTTGTACTTCATATCCCCAAACTAAAGTAAAGGGTGTGTTGTTTAAATGTATGTTATTTTGTGGTGGTGGGATGAAGCTCTTTTTCAGTCACCCAATGGGACAAACACCCTGAAACAGAAATATAAAGTACACTTATGAAACATTGTTTCTGAAAAGTACATGAAAAAAAGTGTTTCCGTTTTGTGCTGAAATTAACAGAACCTGGGCCTAATAACAATACTGTGGTTTTATGCAGTTTTGCACACTATATTGATAACTAAGTGCCTTCTATATTTAATTGGTATTATTATTTAATTAGGAGCTAAAGTACCTACTATGCATGTTTGAGTTGGATTCCTGTTATTGTTTAAGCAAAGATTGTAAAAAAAATTGCTTTAGGTTTAGGAATCTGATCAGTGCTGACAAAATGTACTTTTGTTAAATGTACCAACTTGCATTAGTTGATATTCCATGCAGTTGCGTTTACATTCCTTTACTATGTTTTATCTACCTGAGACAATGTTGGAATGAGAGATTAGACTGCATCCTGAACATAATATTTTGTATTGCTTGGTTTACACACACACCAAATTATAGGAAGGGAATATTTACCAGTGGGACATTTCACATGAAGGACCCACCAAATAAGAATTACTAATAAGAGGTTTTGGTGTTTCTCCACTGACCTTTGGCATTTTCATCCAAAACATAAACAATGTCAATGTGGTTAATGTAGGTAGTCTGACTATATGATAGCTCCCTGTATTAGCAATGTTAAAGGCAGACGATCTATAGTAGAAATCTTACATTATTAAAAGTACTTACACATAACCATGATGGAGTTACCACTTCGCAAGTGAAGCTATCCCAAGTACACACTTAATTGCAGGAGATAAATGGCTGTTAAATATTAATGATTTGTATGCTAATTGTGTATGGATTAAATATACCCTGATGTTATTTAGATTTTACTTTAACTGGACTTTTCTGTGAGGTGAAGAAAAAAATCAAGACACTTGGTTATTTTTATATAACATTTTAAATATAATCAAACTATGTGATTTCTCAAGGGGGTTGGTTTGAGCAGATTGTATACTTTCAAACAGTTCAACTGATGCTTTAAGGTATAGTTTTGCAAATCTGAAGTCCATCCCCTCTGAACAAGCTAAATTAAACAGAACTCTTTTCAGAACATGGTACAAAAAACTTGGTCTGGAGTCTTTTAAACAAATGCAAAGTAACCAAGGATGAAACACACAAACTGTAGCATGGAAAATTATATAATTGAATGAAGCAGTAAACAATGGATATTAACAGGTCCTGTATAGCTCACGTTGTATTAGAATGGTGTTTGAAAACAAAGGTTGTGAGTTTGATCCCCGCCAGGAGCCAGTATGAAAATGCATGCATTGCACTGATTGGTGTACCATCAATCATACAACTTTGTTCAGAACGTCAGCTAAATTTCTAGATATAAACAAATTGCGCTCAAATTCCAAATGGCACATTATTCCCTACAAAGTGGATAATTTTCTGCTCAAAAGCTGTATATTGTGTAAGAAATAAGGTGCCATTTATGAGGTGGACTTTATTCCCTTGTCACACTATGGCTTAAACTTCCACTTCTAGAATACCTATTTTTCTGTTAGAACCAACAAGCAACCCAAGCCTCTTTCTAAATGGACTGTGTCCTAATTCTCTTCCCTTCACCTGAAGTGAACACTTGGATTTAACTTGATGCTAATATCTTTGAGACAATACTTAGGCAACACACATTTTGCTTTGAGTTTAAAAAGCGATTAAATGTTTT
>JACXGJ010000835.1:0-44338 GCA_016801105.1 Esox niger | reverse complement strand
GAATTGGGTATGTTTTTCTTTTATAAAAGAACCCTTTATATATGTTCTTATTTTTTCAACAATTCAACAATTAAAGTTTCCAATATCTCCATTAGGTGGAGCCAAACCTTCATAAATATTATTGGTCTGGCTATAGACACTTAGGAGAATGTAGATGTTTAATAACTCCCAACACAATGGAAAATCTGTCTCAAAGGCAGGAATTCATGTTATTGGTTTACACATGGAGGTTGGAGCTCGCATTTCAAATGGGCTAAAACTCTTGAGATGACAGTTGACCAGGATTTTTGCTTGTCCCTAATCTTAAAAAAATTGTGATTCTGTGTTGGGCTGTAAGCTCAGCCCTTTCCGTTTAGTCAACCAATCACACATTTTTGGGGCAGTTAATATTTGAGTAATTAGAACAGCCAACTCCCAATTTTGGAGTCCTCTTTGTTATTACTTTGTGTACAATGTAAATCTGCGATGGGTTACATAATGGTCAAGTAGCATTGTTACATTCATATTGGCAGAATCACATTTCTACAAACATGGCCCTGCATTCACCTAAACCTAATGATGTCCAATGTTTCAAACTATGCACCATCATTGTCCTTCGCACATGTATAAACTTTTCGGGTTATATATCTATGGCACACTATTGCTTTGATGTCATGGAAAGATACCAAAACAAACTAATAAAAATAACACTGAATATATTGATTTTGAACATGCAAGAATTTTCACAAGATGAAACAAAGAATAGAAAATCTCCACACAAACAAGGCTGCTTCTAACACAAACAGGACTCTACCCGTCTTGCTGCTTTATGAAGCATGTCACTATACATACCAGAAATTATTGCACCATAACTAGCAAAGAGAAGAGAAACAGAAAGACAGAAACCGAGCAGGGTGAGAATTCCCCTTGCGATAAAACATATGCCATATATAGCACCCAGTTTGATGTTATTGCTAAAACATGCCTGTACAAAATCTTTAAATAGTATGGTAACCACAAACAAATGGCTTTTCAATTCCCACATGTATTTAGTTAATGTACAGTATCTAACATATTCATGGAATGGACAATTATTCATCCTTACAAGATCCTGAACACAACATACATTTTTCTAAACTTTTACAAAGTAAAGTTTTGAAGCAGCATGTATATCAAACCTTCAAATAAGTTCAAAAACAATATGGTCTAAGCATAATGTTTAGCTGTGTGAATCAGCTCACATAATTTAGGTGTTGATTTGGTGCTTTCCTTCCTGGTGCCAACTTAAAGTTATTCAACTAAAACACCTGTTTTTGTTGGATGTCAAACTGCTCAATTCTTAAGACACTTTGCCATTACAGGAAAATGGAACTGAAAGAAATGACAGATTTCTACATGATGAAATGACCAAGTAATGTAATATTGACACACACAGAAATTTCCAACACAACAGTTTCAACACAACTGAATTGTGCTTTACAAAGGATAAAAACTCAGTAACTGGCCCCCAAAAACAGTAACAGGCCGACCTTTACAAAACGGCATTGTACAAAAGTTAAGGACGGGGGTAATCCCTGCGGTCTCCTCGTTTTTGTTTGTCTCATTCGTAGCCAAGAAACACGTCCCAAAATATTCTAAACTCTAAAAGGTCACTGATTTGGGCAGCTGATGGCTCCTGGTGTGCATTTGGTAGAAGTCTGGGCTAGAAATCGCTGAGAGGGCCCCAACCGGCAACTGTCTGGACTGGCTCCCGGGAAGTGGCCTCTCAGCAGGAGAAATGGGAAGTGAAGAAAGCGGGCTGTGGCACTTGATCAGTGATTGTGAGCAGCCCTTTTTGGCAATGGCTCCACGGGTGTCCATAGAGTTACAGAGTCTGGTGTGCTGGTCGGGAGGTGGGCTACACTCAGAAGGAACCAATCTATCGGCAAAGCAGGGCGGGGGAGGTGGGAGGACAATGGAGTCAACCACCCAGCTCTCATCCTGACCTTCATAGTCCAGCTCCTGTGGAAGAGCTAAAAACAAAGGAGGAGGAGAGGGGGATGGAGAGGAGTCCGGTAGGAGGAACACAGGTGGAGGTGGTAAGAAGAGCAAGGACGTGGGGTCTTCATCATCCGGCTGAGGCGTATGCGGCAGTGGGGGTAGGTCAATCATCCCCACCTTTTTCTGAGGGCTTGTGACCAGCGAAGGGCTCTGCAGCAGGACAGTGGACGCTTCTAACAGCCGGTCCAGGTAGCGGTCCTCATCGCCGGCCTCGGAGAGGTTGTCGTACTGGGAGGTGTTGGAGGGTCGGCGGTCAGCAATCATTGGGGGCACACAGAGCGACACAGGGAACTTGGTTGGTTTCAGTGGAATTGGGGGGGTGGGTTTGGCAAATGCAAGTTGGAATGAGGGTCGGGAGGATGGGGGTTCCTCCAAGATGAGGTCCAGGGACCTAGGTGGAGGTGGACGTGGAGCCTTCGGGAGGGATTCTACAACCAGTAAAGGGGCTGAACAAGGAGGCACATAGTCCGACTTTAGCCCTACCTTGGTCCTGTCCTGTAAACACTGAAACTCTGGGGCCTGTGGGGTGTGGGTGCTTTCTCCCAATGAGTAACAAGGTGGAGGGGGTAGATCCGGAAGATCCAGTTCCTCAGAACCATACCCGGGCTCCGTGACGGAAAAGTCCCCAACAGGGGGCTCGTATGGCGGGGGCCAGTCCACACACTCTCCCTTGTCGTCTAGAGCTCCAGACTGGGCCTCCAGCCCTTCTATTCTACCCCTACCTTTAAACTGCCTCTCTTCTTTCTTTACATCAGAGACAAGGTCACTCCGACACACCACTTTCTCCCTTACCCTCTCCTCCCCTGCAGGGAACATAAATTTATGTGGCTTTGGTGGGGGTTTGGGAGGGGACAGTGGACCCAGTTTAGCCACTACCAGGGGGTCTGGAAAGGGCACAGGGCGGAGGGTGCAGGCTGAAGGAGGGTTGTAAGGTTCCCCGGGAGATGGGGAATGCTCCCTGGGGGCAGTGTCTTGTCTGCGGGCATCCGCATGGAGCTGCAGACTTGTCTTTGGCTGTTCCAAAGACAAAGTTAAATCAGTCTGGATTGGCATCAGGAAAACAGGCCGCTCCTCACCCAGGGGCTTCATCGGCAGCTCCTCTGACTTAGCTACAGTTAAGAAAGACAACATATGGATGGAGGGTTGACTATAGCAACAGGTAACTGGAATTCTAACAAAATACTAAATACTGACAAGTTAATTGGGCTAAAAGGGAAAAGTTCATTCATTTACATGAGGGTTTATTTTCACTTTTCAATGCTTAACACCCCCCTTTCCCAAATCTTTAAAAGAAAACCCATCCAAAACACCAAGCCAACTCACTGCTGAGTCTCATTCTGAATGTCTCTTTACAAAATGCAATTTTTATTCCACTATACAATAAATTCATGTTTTAGCAAAACAATGCTAAAACATGAATTCACATGGCTGTGAAACACTGGGGAATCATATTTTTCTTCTAAAACAACTTACTAAGTAAATTATATTCTTAGACAATATGAGCTGATTTAGAAGTTACTTATAAACTTTAAAAAAAAAAGTTTAATTACAAGCACAGAAAGATTCAAAATAAGGCCACCTGTAAAAATGGGTGAACTTCCCCTTTAAATGCCATGTTGAAATACGGAAGAAACACATTCATTCAATATTTAGTTGAAGTAATTATATATCTGAAATGGTTGGAGTGGTCAAAGTATTAGAGTAGCAACTATATTTACATCAATCTATTCATTATCAGATCACTGTGTTTACTCTTAAGGACATGAAAGTGGGCAACTTATCGTAGCGTAAAACAAAGCAGGCAAGGCAATTGGACCGATTTACTGAATGACTACTGAATCTGAATGACTGACCAACTATCTCTCAAGGTTTTGAGTAACCAGGAGCCCCACCTGGTGGCGGGAGGTCCAGCCTCATCTTGCGTAGCTCTGCCATGGCACCTTGCAACTGCTCTACCACCACATCATCGGGTAGAAAGAAGGAGCTGGACAGATCCTCCTGGAGGAACTCCCTCAGGTCCTCCAGAGGAAGCTTCAGCAAACGCTCTGATTGGACAGATAGAGGATGGACACAGAAGAGGGCCTATGAAAGAGTATGTAATCAAATTGCAGATGAAAAAGCAGCACATTTACATTCAGGAAAAACTCAGATAAACAATGACAGCTGTGTTGAAACTTTGATACTGCCACGTAGATATAAGCTTTGCTGTTACAAAACTGGAGAAAGAGTATAACTCTGTTGCTACAGATAAATGTCCCTTCACTCCAAAAGCCTTCTTTTGCGTGCTTGCTTTCAGTTATAGATCCTAGACATGCTCTATGAGTAGGTAGTAGCTAATTCTCTTACCGTGCAAAACATTTAACAGTAGCTTATCACAAACAATTAAATGAGCAATCAATAAAAATGTGTTATAAAAATCAGGCAATTCCTCTATAGCTCCCAATGGAAAGATGAATACCCACTAATGTCCACCGCAACATGTGATCATCTGCATTATGTAAGCAGCCAACCAACTGGGGCAATGTGTAGTGTTATCATCCCAGTGGAAAAAGCCAACGGTGATAGGTCCTCTTTGCAGATCTTCTCGAAGTCATTAAGGTTTCGAGGCTGACGATTGGCAACTTGAACCTCAGCTCCCTCCACAGATTTTCTATAGGATTAAGGTCTGGAGAATGGCTTGGCCACTCCAGGACCTTAATGTGCTTCTTGAGCCACTCCTTTGTTGCCTTGGCCATGTGTTTTGGGTCATTGTCATGCTGGAATACCCATCCACAACCTATTTTCAATGACCTGGCTGAGGGAAGGAGGTTCTCACCCATGATTTGACGGTACATTGCCCTGCCGATCGTCTCTTTGATGCGGTGATGTTGTCCTGTCCCCTTAGCAGAGAAACACCACTAAAGCATGTTTCCACCTTGTTTGACGGTGGGGATGGCGTTTTTGGGGTGTTAGGCAGCATTCTTCTTCCTCCAAACACGACAGGTTGAGTTGATGCCAAAGAGCTCGATTTTGGTCTCATCTGACCACAACACTTTCACCCTGTTCTCTTCTGAATCATTCAGATGTTCATTGGCAAACTTCAGATGGGCCTATAGATGTGCTTTCTTGAGCAGGAGGACCTTGTGGGCGCTGCAGGATTTTAGTCCCTCACTGTGTAGTGTTACCAATTGTTTTCTTGGTGATTATGGTCCCAGCTGCCTTGAGATCATTGACGAGACCCACCTGTGTAGTTCTGGGCTGATTGCTCACCGTTCTCATGATCATTGCAACGTCACAAGACCTTGCATGTATCTCACTGTTCAAATAAACCTACCATTAAAAGTATTGACTGATGTTTGTCAGTGGGCAGACATCAAATACTTTTTCCCCTCACTGTATTGTCTGATACAATATACTTAAAATATTTTTTAAATAAAACTATTTTAAGTATATTGTATGAGTTGGGTGGCATATTTAAAGGGTGAACAAGAAGAACTCATTGTTAGTAATCTTGAATTATTATTATAAACAATTCTGTGTGGCTCAACTAGCAAAGCCATGGGTGTCTGATCAACCCCCAGATGGAAGACATTTTAAAAATCTAAGCACTGGACTTTCTGTGCTGTAAGCATCTTCGTAGTGCCTGCACACAGATTAAGACTAAAAAGAAAAGGGAATTATCCTTAAATTTAGGATTTTGATTCACTGAAAATACTACAGGCTCGCTAGGATGTATAAACAATGGCAAAATCATATTGGATCCTCTTCATTTTCACTTTCATAAATCCTGGGGAATTATCCATTACTGACATGATTTGAACAAGCAATCCTTCAGTTACTGGCTCAATGCTTTAAACGATACAGGCTACATAACCTTACAAAATCAAAATGTTTAAAAAGATCTGTACATTTACATTGATTTCACTTACATAATTAATGACCTTGAAATCATAATATATGAAATCCCTCCTGAACATAAACCAAGGGATAGGCAGAGTTTGCAAGGTATCTAACATTAACGAAATCAGAATAAAACAAGAAACCAGGCAAGCCTAGTTAGCTGGCCCGCAATAAAGTGTTCATCGTTGTTGCCCTCCTGAGATTCAAACCTAGGTCACCCACGTGAAAGGCTGTCTTCAACCACTATGCCACAGAGTTGCATTTGTCGTGTGTTGGTATAGCCTCTTGACATTATATAACCATGGCACGCCACGTTTGCATATTTCGTTAGACACCATTAACCATTGTGTTAGACTGAGTAACGTTTCTACTTAAGTTTCCCTCCACCACAAATTGCGTCTATCTACTGGCTGTTTTAACGCTTATTTGTGAATGACATTGATACAATAACTACTGTATCAATACAGATGACAACTGACTTTTTCATCAAGTGAAAAGACAAGAGAATCGTGAAGTCAGCGAATGGTTTGTTCATCCTTTACAAATCCTAATATCCACCAGATCTATTTTATTTTAGGCTTCCTCTTACGTCGCTACCGAAGATTGTAGATAGCGAAGCTTTTGCCTGTCCGGAACAAATCCTAAAGCATGATGTGTTTTGACTGTGACAAGAGTCAAACACAGGACCTGTGGTTCTGTAGTCCGCATCTCTAACAAATACGCTATTTAACAAGTGGAGGGCAGGTGGGCGGTCGCTTGTTTGCTCACTCAGTAAGAGACATTCGCTCTTCTAGGTCGGCAAAAATATATATACTGCTCAAATAAATTAAGGGAACATGTAATCATCACAGTATAACATCAAGTCAGTAAAACCTCAGGGATATCAATCTGTCCAATCCAGTTAGAAAGCACAAGCGATTGTGAATAAAAGTCACTTGTTTTGGGGCAAACGAAAGTGACAACAGGTGTACTGGAGAGGCAACAGCAATGGTTTTGCAGGTGGTGGCCAGACAATAGCTCTCTCCTTATCCTTCCTGACTGATTGTTCTCTAGTTTTGCATTTTTCTAGTGCCCTTATCACTACTGGTAGCATGAGGCAGTACCTGCAGCCCATTCAGGTTGCACAGGTAGTCCAGCTCTTCCAGGATGGCACATCCATATGTGCCGTCACAAGGTTTGTTGTGTCTCCCAGTACAGTCTTAAGAGCATGGAGGAGATACCAGTTGTCAGGCCGTTACACGAGGAGAGCTGAAGAGGGCCATAGTAACCCAGCAGCAGGACTGGTATCTGCTCCTTAGTGCAAAGAGAAACAGGAGGAGCACTGTCAGAGCCATACAAAATGACCTCGGGGATGAAATCCATGATGAAATCCTCAGACCAATCATCAAATGGGCCCTGGGTTCCTCCTGGTGCAGGACAATGCCTGGCCTCAGTTGGCCAGAGTGTGTAGGGAGTTCCAGGATGACGAAGGCATTGAAGCCATTGACTGGACCTCACGTTCCCCTGACCTGAATCCAATTGAGAACATCTGAGACGTTAGGTACCAGTGTACCCGACGCTGCCAATTAGAGCCACAGACTGTCCAGGAGCTCACTGATGCCCTGATGAAGGTCTGGGAGGAGATACCCCATCAAAATGTATGTAGTCCATATTATGGCACAGACTGTGATTTCAACTATTAACTTCGATTTTCAGCAAGTTTGAATCCAATGATTCAGTGGTGATTTTGGCTTCCATTGACCGTTATTTTGTTATCAGCAAATAACAAAAAGTGCTTTGAGGAAAATTAACATGCTTAACTCCAATTAGCTTAAATAAAATTACTTAGGCATGTCTGGAGAACTAGCTTGATGCTATACCTCTTGCAAAGATGAAATGGGGAGTAATGAAAGATATCAAAATATAGAATATTAGAAAAATGTTGTTGATGTGTTTTGTTAATTTAACACAAATCTCATTTTTACATTTATGATTAATCATTCAGCAAGCAGATGTGCATTATCCACCCTTTTAACATAGCAAGACCTAAAATGTAAGAATGAAGCCAGCTAATGGAAGCTAACAAATCAGTCAAAACATTATATGTCTTTAAAGATTGCCCTGACTTAGAGCACCACTGCAATAGGAGGACCTGTGGTTAATACAAGATGTACGCCATTGTTATATTCAATGTTTTGTTTCTTCTCTGAGTTCATACTCACTCTTGTGTATTTTTAAGGTGGTGTAGGCCATGGCTGTGAGTACTCGCTCTCCCTCTAGAATGTAGATGTCCCACAAGCGCAGAGTCAGAGTAATGGGGGTCTGTCAGAGACATGTCAGATGAGGTTTGTTGCAACACTTTTAAAGAAACAATTATTTGGGGCTGCTTAAAGGGATAGTTTAGCCCATATTCAAATTTGGGTATAAGTCTTCTTACCCAGAGCTGTTCCTGAAGGCAGTTATTGCTCAAAACAATCCATTCAAAACCATACATTTTTCAAAACAATACATTCAGCTCTGTCCCAGTCTGTAGGTAGCATTATTAGCATCATTCAAATTAATTTTGTTTACTGTGACAAAAAGATGTGCTCATAGGTGTGCATACCCTCAAAGAAATTGTAAAATGTAGGCACTGATTTTGAAAATGAAACTTGATTATACAAAATAAATTAGTTTCTTAGCTCTCACATGGATGCGCTAAGCAGGACAGATACTGAGCCATGGGGAGCAGAAAAGAACTGTCAAAAGGAAATTGAACTTTATAAAGATGAAAAATATCATTCACTTATTAAGTGGAAAATTCAGGGATATTTTTGTACCAAGCCAAGGTCTGTTAGTCCAAAAGATTTGTTTAACAGGAAACCTCTGGAGAAATACAGGCTGCTCTGGAAAAAGTGTTTCAAGGAGCACAATATGACAACACTTGAACAAAAAAATGCTGCAGGGTCGAGTTGCCAGAAAAAAGCCTTTACTGGGACAATCCCACAAAAAAGCCAGGTTACAGTATGCCCAAGAACAGTATTTGATACACTGCTGATTGTGCAGGTTTTCTTACTTACAAAGCATCTAAAGGTCTGTCATTTTAAAACAAAAATCCAGAAAATCACATTGTATGATTTTTTTATAATTTATTTGCATTTTATTGCATGACATAAGTATTTGATCACCAACCAACCCGTAAGATTTCCGTCTCTCACAGACCTGTTTTTCTATAAGAAGCCCTCCTGTTCTCCACTCATTACCTGTATTAACTGCAACTGTTTTAATTTCTTACCTGTATAAAAGACACCTGTCCACACACTCAATCAAACAGACTCCAGCCTCTCCAAAATGGTTAAGACCAGAGAACTGTGTAAGGACATCAGAGATAAAATTGTAGACCTGCACAAGGCTGGGATGGGCTACAGGATAATAGGCAAGCAGCTTGGTAAGAAGGCAACAACTGTTGGCGCAATTATTAGAAAACGGAAGAAGTTCAAGATGACGGTCAATCTCCCTCGATCTGGGGCTCCATGCAAGATCTCACCTTGTGGGGCATCAATGATCATGAGGAAGGTGAGGGATCAGCCCAGCACTACACAGCAGGACCTGGTCAATGACCTGAAGAGAGCTGGGACCACAGTCTCAAAGAAAACCATTAGTAACACATTACGCCGTCTTGGATTAAAATCCTGCAGCGCACGCAAGGTCCCCCTTCTCAAGCTAGCGCATGTCCAGGCCCGTCTGAAGTTTGCCAATGACCATCTGGATGATCCAGAGGAGGAATGAGAAGGTCATGTGGTCTGATGAGACAAAAATTTAGCTTTTTGGTCTAAACTCCACTGGCCGTGTTTGGAGGAAGAAGGATGAGTACAACCCCAAGAACACCATCCCAACCGTGAAGCATTGAGGTGGAAACATCATTCTTTGGTGATGCTTTTCTGATAGGGGACAGGATGACTGCACCGTATTGAGGGGAGGATGGATGGGGCCATGTATCGCGAGATATTAAGAGCACTGAAGATAGGTCGTGCCTGGGTCTTCCAACGACCCGAAACACACAGCCAGGGCAACAAAGGAGTGGCTCCGTAAGAAGCCTCTCAAGGTCCTGGAGTGGCCTAGCCAGTCTCCAGACCTGAACCCAATAGAAAATCTTTGGAAGGAGCGGAAAGTCCGTATTGCCCAGCGACAGCCCAAAACCTGAAGGATCTGGAGGTCTGTATAGAGGAGTAGGCCAAAATCCCTGCTGCAGTGTGTGCCAACCTGGTCAAGAACTACAGGAAACATAAGATCTCTGTAATTGCAAACAAAGGTTTCTGTACCAAATATTAAGTTCTGCTTTTCTGAAGTTTCAAATACTTATGTCATGCAATAAAATGCTTTTTTTTTCAGGAGTGGACATCACAGTCTCCTGACCTTAATATCATCTAGGCACTCAGGGGAGACTACCAAAGACTTTGCATGACCTGCAGGCATTTTGCCAAGATGAAGGGGCAGCCAAACCACCTGCAAGAATTCATAGAAAACTATTACAAAAAACTGCATGCTGTCATTGATACTAATACACTGTATTAAGAACTAAAGTTATGCACACTTTTAAACAGGGGTCTGTTTTTTTCTTTGTTGCCATGTTTTGTTTTATAATTGTGCCATTTTGTTATGACCTACAGTTTAATGTGAATCCCATAAGAAATAAAAGATTGCCTGCCCACTCATGTTTTCCTGTTAATATAAATGGTACATATATTACCAATTCTTCAAGGGTATGCAAGTTGAGCACAACTGTATATACTTCCTCTTCCTGAAGGAACCCAAGGATTGACACAATTGTAAACAAAACAGACCGGTAAACACAGCAAGTACTAGTTTATTTGAAAATGATATATATTGTGAAAATGAAAACTTTATTCCAAGGAATACAACACTATCCGCTTCTTTGAGGTAAACACCACCTCTAGTCTTAGTTTGAAGTGTTTTGGAGTAGCTTTCCTTTTGCAATGCAGCTTTTGTAACGCGAGACGCACCGTATCCACTCATGAATTTGGATGATGCTAATAACGGTATATACAGAACTATCCCTTAAAGAAGTTTCACCACTCTCACCCTGTCGATGAAGCACTGCAGGAACCATTTAGTGGTGTATATCCCATTGGACATCTGCTCTTTGTCCTGTAGGTATTTAAATAGAAAGAGAGTTAGTATTTTTATATGAAAAGTACACTACTGGCTTCTGTATCTTTAAGAGTTCTGTCTTGCTCTACTGCGTTTGTGACAAATGGAAATCCATGACTTGTTGATGACTGCTGACCAAATATCAATGATAAATAATTTTGTGGCATTTACATATACATAAAATAAGTTATGAACACAAAACAAAAACATGATATTTTATTTCCTACTATTGCAAAACTAATTACTGAGGAATTACACAAATAGTTTGATTCCAACATATTTATTAATATATTTTAGATAGAAATACGTAACAATAGCAGTATCAATATAAAAACTTGAAAACAATTTAAGGTTCCTTCGCAGATTTAACAGTAAAACATTAAGGGCTGGTTTCCCAGACAGGGAGGGATTAAGTTAAAATAACTGTGAGTAAAGAATCTCCATTGAAATAGCTTTTTAGTCTAGCACTCAGCTTAATCCCTGTCTGGGAAACTGCCAAAATGTACATAATTAGTATTACTATGAATGTCATAGGAATAATATTCACTAACATAAACAAACCTCTCAAACTTACTCAACATTGTATTCCACTTTAATCACAGTAATAATGAGAGCAATACTCTGACATTGTGTGTCAGAAACTATTGCATTTTGCAATTAATGTCAGTTGGCTTGTAGCTCCTGCCTTTTCAGCATATTACTTTGTTGACATTTCAAGGGCAAAAATATCAATTTCCAACCGGTCCCTCATTATCTTTAGGTCATCCAGCTCATGCATGATACCCCTTCTTTTTAGGTCAATTGCTCTCCCTCAGTCTTTTCTTCTCATTTAGGTACTCATGGTACTTCTGCCTTGCTCCTGAAGTTGACAACAGTAGTTCATTGGTAACCTGTAGAGTAGATCTTTTTTTGTTTTACATCAAAAATATTGTCTAAATGAATAGTAATTTAACACTAAAAGAAGCAGACATAGAATAGCTTTCCTGTACAATAGCTTTCCAAAAATCTCTGAAATGATCAACAATCAGCCTCTGAGCCACCATTGTTCACCTTTTGATTCTCTACCACAACCTCCTTGTTGATAGAGAATCCCCTTTCCACACTAGCTTGTCCACACGACAGGACAAGCAGCATCTGAACAATGTTCCACAGCCGGGAGAAGGTAGGTTTTGGTACCATGGTTTCTAGCAGAAGTGTGTCCACCCGGTCAGTCTTAGGGTCAAAATGTCTGAAGTTGGGCTTGTGAGCAGTATCGTCACAAATTTATCTGAACTCTGATAACATCATCACATACAGACTCTTCCACATGTATGGATGCGACAAGCAAAACAAAGATTCTCTTCATCTGTGGTACACACAGCTCTTTGGATATTGTCATACATCTTGGGTCAAGGCACTAGTAGCTGATAGTGAGCATGAGCCTTCATCAGTTTTTCTAACAATTTCATTCGGAGTCTCTTGTAGTCCAACTTGATTTCAATCAATTGTCTGTGATCTTTCTAGAATTTATATGTTGTTTTAGGGTTACTTCTGGTGCAAACTCTTTAAACAGTCCTTGTGCCGACTGCCTTCCCCAAATGGAACATTGAGAATCTTCAGTACAGGTTGCTTCTTTCAGGGTGTCTTCCTTCACAGGCCTAGAATTGTTAACAAATTTCAATACAAATAATTCCATATTACAATACAACAATAAGTGAGTACTTCACAATATACTAACCATACAATTTATAGAACCCATGCAATTCAACAAACTAGAACCTTATCTTACAGGATAGCTTACATACTGTTAGTACAGCAACAGTAACTACGCTAAATGTAGGCTTATAATCAGGTTTACAATACAACAACCTAATAATGATTGTTCTCAAATCTAGGATCTGATAAGAAAACAGATTTTAGATTGTTCAAATACATTTCATGTAATCTATGCTATAATTACAGTGCACAAAACACACATATATATGTGTGTATATATACGCACGCACGCACGCACGCACACACTCACGCACACACTCACGCACACACTCACGCACACACTCACGCACACACTCACGCACACATATATATATATAAAATGTATATAACTATAATAGGCCATATATAATATTATTAGTTATCAAACATTAAAAGCACATTTGAATATCTTTCCATTTTTGTTAATACATTTGACCTTTTAATAGACTGAACATGTCCTCACTCAAGAAGGCTAGCATGGGTCTGTCCATTACAGATTGTGAGGAACGGTGAGACTTGCCTGGCGATGTCGTTGAAGATGCCCAATTTCAAAGTGATGAGAGGGTCCGTGCAGTTGTCTTTCACAGCTTGAAATGATTTGCAATTTGGTGCAAGTAGATAACCTTTTTGCACCAACTCCACGTAGTGTTTGACGTATGGCCAGCCATTGGTGCAGACAGAAACGTAGCATGCTATGCTATTGCTATGACCTTTGCCTATCCAGAACGAATATTGTGGCATGTGCAGCAAGATTTTGTTGAAAGATCATTTTCCCCCGCACTACTTCTTAGTGAGTTATAGCTAACTCGCTGTCTACGTTCCATTGCCGGGCTACTATGAGTGCAGCACAACGTAAGTGTGACGTATAAGATATGACAAGGTTGGGGGGTGAAAGGTGGAAAGCAGTCAATATGACAAACTCGAGAGTTGAACTGAGACACACTACGGTTCAGCAAGTACCCAAACTTCAGCAAAACTTAATGAGCATACATGTTCATATCCTGGTAGATATGTAGATAATTTAATACAAATTAATTTAGAGGTTTAATTAATTAGCTACATGAAAATAAATAATTTCCATGTCTATTCCATGACTTTTCATGGTATAGTTTTTTTTCCAGGCCTGGAAAAGGCACATTTGAAATTACATGACTTCCAGGATTTCCATGACTGTAAGAACCTTGTCTCTAAAGGGATAACATTTGTGACAAATGCAGTCGGGTCATTTGAATATAATCCTGTCACCCTCAGGTGAAACCAGTTCCCTCACCAGGTGTTTCTTTAGCTTTGGGAGGAGCTTGGACAGGATCTGTTCGTGGTGGGCCTGATACCGTTGCAGCTTAGGGAACCCAGGGATGAAGAACCCTACCGGATAGACACAGACAGAAGTAAAAAAAGAATTAAAAAACAATGTGAACCAGGTCTATTTTCTGCATTATTTAGAAGACAGCCATCCAGAGAGTGATTGTCAAGTAGGTCGGATTGACTGTCTTGCTCACGGACAGATATACAAATCTTTCACTTTGCCGAATCTGAGGTTTGATCTAGCAGATTTTCGGTTAGTGATCAGATGCTTTAACCTCCAGTATATCTGCCGCCCCTATGTCAGTCATTCAGTGGTCACCTAATTCTCCCCCTTATGCATCCCTTCATGTCCCTCTCCTCACCATGCATGGCATGTTTGCTGTTGGTAAGGAGCTGGGACAAGGCCCAGAAGGCGTCCTCCTCGTTTAGGTACATGAGTAGGATGGCAGCAACTTGACTCATCCCTTGGCAGTAGCTCACCTCCTGTGTACAAGAAAGGGAAAATAATTGTATTTTTCATTTTCAGATGGGTGCAATAAATAGATAACACGATGACAATAAACATAAAAAAATATATATACCATAAAAAGACACATTCAGCACACATTAATACAATATAAAATTTTTGACTAAATCATAAAAAAATCATAAACGTGAGATATCATAAATAAGATGCAGACATGCATCAGACATGCGTGTTATGTCATAATTACTTATGCCATAATTACTTATGCCAAAAAGGATAGAAAATGGCTATTATTTTCCACAAATTTTGCTTTGTGGGGAATAAGTTACACTAGCCTAGCATTAAAACTATGGAGACCAATACAGGACTATACAAAAATGAAGGGAGCATATAATCATCACAGAATAACACCAAGAAATGTTTGCTTCGGGGATATCAATCGGCTCAAAGATTGTGAATCAAAGTCATCTGTTTTAAAGCAAATTAAAGTAACAATAAGTGTACTGGAGAGGCAACAGCAAGACAACCACCAAAAGGGAAGGATTTTGCAGGTGGTGGTCACAGACAATTGCTCTCTCCTTATCCTTCCTGGCTGATTTTTCTCTAGTTTTGCATTTTGCTAGTGTCCTTACTACTGGCCACTACTGGTAGCATGAGGTGGTTCCTACATCCCATTGAATAGGCAGTACAGCTCCTCCAGGATGGCACATCCATACGTGCCGTCTAAAGGTTTGCTGTGTCTCCCAGTACAGTCTCAAGAGCATGGAGGAGATACCAGAAGATGGGCCGTTACACCATGAGCACTGGACAGGGCCATAAAAGGCCAGCAGCAGCAGGACCGATATCTGCTCCTTCGTGCCAGGAGGAAAAGTAGGAGCACTGCCAGAGACCTACAAAATGACCTCCGGGACGAAATACTCAGGCCCTCCGTGAGACCTTGTCAGACCACCCTGGTGCAGTGGGCCCTGGGTTCCTCCTGATGCAGGACAATGCCCAGCCTCATGTGGCCAGTGTGTGTAGGCATTCCCTTTGTGAAAAATGCATTGATGCCATTGACTGGCCCTTACACTACTTTTTGGCTACTACATGATTCCATGTGTTATTTCGTAGTTTTGATGTCTTCACTATTATTTCACAATGTGGATTTAAAAAAAAAAATAAACAGCTAACTGGGAATGAGTAGTGGTGTTCAAACGTTTGACTGGAACTGTACATATAGACACTGAATAATGATAAATAACTCACTATTTCCAGATTAATTGAAAATATAAACATACATACATGTTGTTTTCTTACCATGAATATCAACTTTTCTGTTCGGAATGGTGTGGGAATACACCAACAACAAAATGGTGCAGTTGTGTATCAGCAAGAAAACAATTCTAATTGTCCAGCTAACCCTTTTCCAGACTGCTGGACTTTTCTTCTCCAAACCATCTGTTTGTGATAAAGTTTGAGGTGATGCCTTTGAAGTATTTTTATTTTATTTCCTCTGATATAAGCTTGGGTCAAAAATACGAGTACAAACAGTCAGCCACTCTTATATGGTTATACGTTTACTGGATATGAACTTTTTAAAATAAGCTTTCCACTAGACCGTAACTTAACTAATATAGCTTACTTAAAAGCCTGCAATGCCTGTGCTATGTTGTGTTGATCTTCTCCAGATCCTTCAGGTTTTGGGGTTGTCACTGGGCAATATGGACTTTCAGCTCCCTCCAAAGATTTTCTATGGGGTTCAGGTCTGGAGAGTGGCTAGGCCACTCCAGGACCTTGAGATGCTTCTCACGGAGCCACTCCTTAGTTGCCTTGGCTGTGTGTTTCGGGTCGTTGTCATGCCAGAAGACCCAGCCACGACCCATCTTCAATGCTCTTACTGAGGGAAGGAGGTTGTTGGCCAAGATCTCGCGATACATGGCCCCATCCATCCTCCCCTCAATACGGTGCAGTCGTCCTGTCCCCTTTGCAGAAAAGCATCCACAAAGAATGATGTTTCCACCTCAATGCTTCATGGTTGGGATGGTGTTCTTGGGGTTGTACTCATCCTTCTTCCTCCAAACACGGCAGGTGGAGTTTAGACCAAAGGCTATCTTTTTGTTTCATCAGACCACATGACCTTCTCCCATTCCTCCTCTGGATCATCCAGATGGTCATTGGCAAACTTCAGACAGGCCTGGACATGCACTGGCTTGAGCAGGGGGACCTTGCGGGCGCTGCAGGATTTTAATCCATGACGGCGTAATGTGTTACTAATGGTTTTCTTGGAGACTGTGGTCCCAGCTCTCTTCAGGTCATTGACCAGGTCCTGCCGTGTAGTTCTGGGCTGATCCCTCACCTTCCTCATGATCACTGATGACCCATGAGGTGAGATGTTGCATGGAGCCCCAGACCGAAGGAGATGGACTCTCATCTTGAACTTCTTCTGTTGTCTAATAATTGCGCCAACAGTTGTTGCCTTCTCACCAAGCTGCTTGCCTATTGTCCTGTAGCCTACAATTTCATCCCTGATGTCCTTACACAGCTCTCTGGTCTTGGCCATTGTGGAGAGGTTGGAGTCTGTTTGATTGAGTGTCCGTATTGCCCAGCGACAGACCCAAAACCTGAAGGATCTGGAGAAGGCCTGTATGGAGGAGTAGGCCAAAATGCAAACCTTGTAATGTGATTTTCGGGATTTTTGTTTTAGATTCCGTCTCTCACAGTTGATGTGTACCTATGGTAAACATTACAGACCTCTACATGCTTTGTAAGTAGGAAAACCTGCAAAATCAGCAGTGTATCAAATAGTTGTTCTCCCCACTGTGTGTAGATTTGTTACTGTAAATCCACTGGTCCGTGTGGAATGTAGGGCTGTTGTTGTAAATCCATTGTTTTATGTGGTATGCAGGGTTGTTACTGTAAATCCACTTGTTTATGATATGTAGGATTGCTGATGTAAATCTATTGATTTCTGTAGTACAGTTCCTATGTAAAATAATGTAAGATACTTTTTATTCTTTTGTCTCTGAGGGTAGAAGTGTTTTGTGACTTTACATTCACTGGTAGCACTGTTCAAGGGGATCCATGGAGTGGAGCATTTTTATTAATTTAAAATGCACTTCAAGTTTGGATAAGTGGTCGTTTTTTTCCACTCAGAAGTATCACTACTCACAGTGTCTGCAAGCTCTGCAGTGTTATGGAAAATACACAGATGAATAGATTCACACACACATAATACATTGACACAGCCAAACTCACCGTATTGTACACGGAGTAGGCTGCCAGCACGTGGAACAAGGCCTGCTGCCTGTGAAGAGAAAAAGAGCACTGATGAGTACAATCCCAACTCTCAGCCTATTAACCAATGTTAGTACACTGGTAAGCAACAAGGTGCCGTTCAGAACAGCCGAAATCTCTCTCTGGATGATTCATAACCAAAAGAATCATAAACTACACTCCAATGAACAGACTTCGGCAGAAACCACCAGTCTCTGAACCACGATGTTGAACTGGAAATAAAATAATCTGCATGCTGTCCAGAACTACAGAATACTGTACTGGCCTGAACTATCTTCTCCAATCCTCTACAGTACTAAACTATAGTGTCCAGTATAAGGATGTACCGATATAACAGACAGCAAACTACACTGAACTGAAATATACTGTACTGTCCTGGTAATACCAACCTTACCACTATGGTTGTTTACTATTACTGTATCCAGTACTCTGCTGTCCAGGATTATACTGTAATATCAAGTCCCGATACTGTGTTCTGCTCTACAGTGCTGTACTAAACTACACATTCCCTCTCTTCTCTAAATGCTTATCTTCTGCTAATACCTACTATTAACATTTTAACATGTTTGTGTGTGTGTTCAGAGAGCAGACGTGCTGCCAAAAATTCCGGGGGCCAGCGTTCAGTTAGCCTGCTGGTGATGACGTGACAGTATTTCAGACAGAGAACATTTATCTGCCACACACACACGCACACACACACACACAGGCACACGCACACTTAAATGGGGTAAAGTGCAATGCAAAAATGTGTCTGTATGTGCACATACGCAGTCTGTACATGATTCATGCTTGTATCATGTGAGTGCATGTGTGTGTGTGTGTGTGTGTGTGTAATACGCACATTAAATGCATGCGTAATCTGCATGCTTGTGCATTAGTGTATGCATAGATTGACTTGCAACCCGTCCCAGAAAAAAAATAGATTTTGACCGCTACTTCGCTGTTTTCTGCAGCCAAACCAATCACATCTGGCACCACAACTCTCTGTCACACAGTACAAGCAATGTAGCAGAATGGACCATTAGCAGTATAGATGCAGTCGTCAGTCATGTCAACCAATATAAAGTTATGAAACCTCCTGGGGCTAGGGTATGGAGTAAATATGTTTGGGAGACACCTACCCCAACCCCATGTATCCAGGCCAAAAGTGTTGTATTATACAAGGAATAGGGTGCAGTTTGGGGGCAGTTATAGGGCCAGAAAGCTTTAGAACAGCCCACCATAAGTCTTTTTCTGCAAAGAGCTTTAGACCAACTGAACTGTCAAACTAATGTAGCAAGCATTAATAGTAAAAGACTGAGCAGAGTTCCCATTTCCTGTTTTCAGGAGAAAACTGAAGTTATGCTGAAGAGGGCAGTATCCCTACAAGTTGGATGTTCTGTTATTTGGGGGGGAAACTGCGCAGAGGGTGGCTGTTTGCAAGCAGGGCAGCACCACAGACGTGGTAGACTTAATTTGGTCTGTTAGAAATGGGGGTTTGTGGGTTAAACAGAAATAAATAATTCTCAGAAAGATGTAGCCTACAGCTGAACTCAATCACGTGTAATGAAGATTAGGACTGGTTATAAAAAGACTTCATGAAATACTGTATATTCTGGGATGCAGTGAAGCATCGGAGACTGTAGGTCTGTGTGCATGATTGGTATGGCAATGTATGTACATGGTGGTTTGTACGGTTTGTGTGCATTACTATTCAGTTTTTGTGTGTGTTTCTCTATATATACATGGGTTTACAGGTTTCCGTACAAGAGCCATTTCCTGTGGGGTCACTGTGTGACAGGAAGGCTAATAAAACATTGAAACGGAGGAAACAACTCTTGTTTTGGTTTGCTTAAGAACTGTGTGGGTGTGTATTTGTGTTTCATCTCCAAATTCAGTCCAATTCCAAATTCAACCCCAAAACAACAACACTTGTGATACTTTTCATATAGTTACGGACTGCAATTTACACTACTGAACAAAATGAAGGGAACACTTAAATCACGCATTGGGCCTCGATGAACGAAATATATTAAAGATCAAAATCTTTTCTGTACATTGTGTTATTAGTTGAGAGCAAAATGACTTAACAACTGTCAATGGAAACCAAACTCACATAGAAAATGAAAGTAACAATTTGAAATCACATGCTGATCTAACTTGCATGAATTTCATCACAGTCAATTCTGTTGTTCTCTGGTGAATGACAATCGAGCACGGCACTGGTTGTGAGCACAGGTCCCACTAGAGGATGTTGAGCCCTCATGCCTCCCTCATGGAGTCACCAGTAGCCCACTGGAGGTCATTTTGTAGGGCTCTGGTACTGTTCCTCCTCGCACAAAGGTGCAGATACCTAACAGAGGCAGCCATGTAGAGCCGAGTTGAGCTGGTACCTTGCAGTGGAAAAGTTCCCAAAGTGGGTCGAGGAAAGGCGAGTCGAGCCAGTACCATGCATTGGAAAAGCACCATTAGTCAACTGTTGTTGTGTACTTGAATTTGGCCAGTCACATTCATATAAGATGAACTGTGTAGATTTAGAAAGATTAGACCTTTTAAATTCCAGCTGGTGACTCATTTCAATCTGAAGCATCTAATGAATATGATGTGCATGATGTGTAACATTAACATTTAACAATAAGCACATTTTGAAAATACTCTCAAGAATTTCCTAGGTTTTGCGTGAAATTCTGGTTAATATCACTTCTGGTCCTGGTTTACACCTGGGGAAAAAACTGGGAAATGTCTGAGAAAGTTACCAGGTAACATAAAACCCTTTACATACTATACCAATACTAAGCATTACTGTTTGGTAAACGGCTTTAGGGTGACAGTATATGACATACTTGACTCCAAAGCGATCCCTGAACATGATGTGGTTCCGGAATGTTCTGTGGACATCCAGATCAATCTGTTTGATCTCTGTAGAGAAATTTCTGGCCTGCTCCTTCATAATCTATTAACGAAAGACCAAGCAGAACAACAGGAGTTACTGTATACAAGGAATAGCCAGGAAGAGCTACACTAATGTAAAAACTCATATCAACCCCAAACCTCCTACACTTTCAGACCTGAAAGGATCAAATATGACCAACACATGCATGGGCCAGCGGTAGGAGCTTGGACTTGATTTGGTTTGAATAAAATATGATGGACACTTTTCCTGGCTCTTATACTTGGCAATACACTTAACTCTTGGGATTAATTCAGGGTAAAGGGTTTAATGCTCACCTCATACTTCCCACAGTTTTCATTCTTCACCTTCTCTATTTCCAGCAACAGTGCCCATGCCTGTCCTCTGAGCTGGAGAGGGATGCCCTTGTAAACACGCTTCACCATCTGGGTAACAGAGACCAGAGATATTAATATATACAGTTTACAGTTTACATATATCCTTGTCCGTAGATGTTGCAGAGATAGAAAGATCAAATAGAGTGACATCCTCTTGTATCATAACCCAAGTGCTGCAATTCTAAAAGTTCAGCAAAGATTAGTCTCTTCATCCCACTGCTACAGGTAAGGATTGTACTTATTACTAACACAGTGAAGCCTCAGGACAGGGAAAACAAAACAATTTAATCCGTGGAGAAACAAGCACAAAGCAAAATACAGTGCAACCTGTCCGTTCAACAATACACTATGAAAAACTGTTTGACCTAGGTTACTGATCCTAACCTTATGTAAACCTCGACAAATGAAAGACTTTTAAAGTCTGTTATTGAAAAGAGCAGGCACATAAACACCCACAGAGGAAAAGCTGTGCACTTCAGTAGAATCAAGTTCAAGTTAATTTATCAAATGCACCGAATAACAGCATCATTCTGAACTGCATCATTTTAAGACTGAGCTGTATTTCCTGATGTCAGAAATAACAAACAATGACAGTGTAATTTCCCTGAATTCATAACCATTGTTCAAGGC
The DNA here is from genome assembly GCA_016801105.1 of Esox niger. Taxonomy (NCBI): domain Eukaryota; kingdom Metazoa; phylum Chordata; class Actinopteri; order Esociformes; family Esocidae; genus Esox; species Esox niger. Next base: position 22,635 of record JACXGJ010000835.1, on the reverse strand, counting down.
TTCAAATACCATGGTTAAGACAGAGATGTAGATTGACAGCAAACTACATACTAGCTGCCTACAAAACTACCTATTGACATTGGTTGCTTTTTGTTATTTATATTCTGTCTACGTATAGCCATGGGAAGATGTTTTGGTCAGGAGATGCTGATGACTGAGAGGAGATGTATCAAACGACCGTATGGTGCATCCACATCAGCCGAAGTGAGGGGTGTTTTTATGATTGACGCATAAGCGATAATTTTGAGGTCAGGGCTCTGAAATGGCCAATCAAAGAAAAAGGGATGGAGAGGGAAAGGACAGATTGGAGCACAGCGGAGCGCTGAGGTAGAGTTAGTGTCTTCATGGTATGCACTGACTCGGTCACCTTGTCGCTGTTCCTGTATTTATCCCACTTCTTCACCATCTTCAGCCATTTCCCCACCCGTTCTATCTCCTGAAGTTTTTGCTGAAAAGATGAGAACGGAATTAAATCAACCACTCAATCTATCAGGCTATTAATACTAATACTATTCATCTAAAGCAGATGAGCAGTACCTTCTCTTCTTGTAAACTGGGAGTCGGCAGCGCCTCCTCGCTGGGAAAACACAAACCATTTGGATTAACTTTAGGCTTTGAGTTGAGGATTAAAAAAAAGGATTGTCACATAAAAAGAACATCTTGGGTCTATCCATGGACAAGGAAAATGTGTCCAATGAAAACAACTGTTTAAAGATTTGGGGTCATATAGAAATGTCCTTGTTTTTGAAAGAAATAAAATAACATCAGATTGATCAGAAATACAGAGTAGACATTGCTAATGTTGTGAATGACTATTGTAGCTAAAAACGGCAGATTGTTTATGGAATATCTACCTAGGTGTCAGAAATATCAGCAACCGATATTCCTGTGTACCACTGGTACGTTGTTTCCTAATCCAAGCTAATCATTTTTAAAGGCTAAATGATCATTAGAAAACCCTTTTGCAATTAATGTTAGTTGAAAACTGTTATGATGATTAAAGATGCAATAAAACTGGTCTTTAGACTAGAGAATCTGGAGCATGAGCCATTATGGGTTTGATTGCAGGCTCAAAACGGCCAGAAACAAATAACTTTCTTCTGAAACCCGTCCGTTTATACATGTTCTGCAATATAAATGCAATACCACATGAGAAATTGACAATAAATTGAAGACATTGTACAATGCTAGTATTCCCTTCACAGAAAAGCACAAACTGGCTATAACCAGAGGAGAAAGAAGGGTGGGAGGCTTTGGTGCCCAACTTAGCAAGAGGACAAAAACCTTAGAATGTCTAGATTGTGAAAATGACACCTTACAGGTTCTCAACCATTTGCGAGATGCAGACCAAATGTGGTGTGCTTGAGGCCAACTGTCAAGCATAGTGGAGGAAATGTGATGGCCTGGGGGTGCTTGGGCTGTGGAAAAGTGGAAAAGTTGTACATGGTGAAAGGGATCTTGAAGAAGGAAGGCTATCACTCCATTCTGCAAAACCATGTCATACCCTGCTTGATTGGAGCCAATTTCCACCTACAACAGGACAATGACCAGGACAGATCTCAACCCTATTGAGCTGTTGTTGGAGCAACTTAACCCGGAGTGCCCATCAAGCCTATCCAGCATGAGTGGGGTGATTCAGTTAGACAGGCTGGATGGGCCTCAACAAAATGAAAACTAGAATGCCAAAGGTCTGTAAGGCTGTAATTGCTGGAAACAGAGGATTCTGAAGAAAGCAAAGTTTGAAGAACACATAATATTTCAATTAAAAATCTATTTCAACCTTGTCAATGAATATATTCCCTATTAATTTTGCTAAATTCACTATTGAAACTCATTCCATGTATGTTTTCATGGGAAAAAAGGACATTTCAAAGTGACCCGAACCTTTAGAACGATAGTGTACATGCGTGCAAGCATGCATGCGTTTTCATGCATCCCAATCCTAACTACAGTAAAAGCCTTACATTTTTACTGTAAAAGTTTAAGGCTTTTACTGTGACCCCCTGGATGTAAATCTGCAGTCGAGGAGAGGTGAACACTGTCAGTGCTGTCACGTTAACTTACTGCATGAAGCCATGGCGGTCTGTAACCTTATAGATGCTGAAGTCAGCATCATCCCAGGGGTCAATGTGGACACCCTCCTGCCTGCCCTGAAAACACACAAATCAAATGTGTTAAAACATCCTCGTATCATACATGCAGAGATCCTGTAATAACGCTGACTATTGATTGATATTCATTTGCACACGTGAGTTAGAGTGAAGTGTATGTGTTCTCCTAATGAATGTTTTAAGTGGTATACCAATCTTTGTTGAATATAAGTAGTTCCCCTAACATGTGCACATACTACACAAACACACACAGCTGGGGACACTCAGTAATCCACAACAGTGTTAGAACCCTATCCTGTAGCTGCACTTGAATGTGTGACAAATCTGGGGCAGCAGCATTCCCTTCGCCACAGTATTACTAATACTAGATGGTTTATCCAGTGCAGAGTGGCCGAATCCAGGAACTGGAAGGCCAAAACGGCTAATGATTTAACCGGAGGTTTACTGCCATTACCCGGTGTCCCTGATCATAGTCAGTCCCTGATTAGGACACGGGGAATGAGTGATTGTGAGCAAGACGGACGGGCATCAAGTGATGATGTGTGGGATAAGCAAGATGGACAAGCAGTGAGGATGGAGGGAACAGTCCGGACAGACAGGAAAGTGGCCGGCACGTAAGCATCCAGCTTTGGCTGGATGAACATTGAAGTGACCTGAGGGGTATACTACAAAGGGACAAGTTTGGGCAACGCAAGCAGGGTATTAGCACAATGGCTCGGGCTTTTTATTCTTCCCTGGAAGAAAGCACCTTTATAACGTCAGGATATGAGGAGTTTCACCCGGCACAGCCAGAGGAGGAACTGGTTACCCCTCAGAGCCTGGTTCCTCTCTAGGTTTCTTCCTAAATTTTGTCTCTCTTAGGGACTTTTTCCTAGCCACTGAAGTTCATCACTATTGTTGTTTGCTTCCTGGGGTTTAAGACTGGGTGTTTTGTGAAAGCACTTTGTGACAGCTGCTGATGTAAAAAGGGCTTTATAAAATACATTTGATTGATTGATTAAACTAAGATTAACAGCAAAATGACCAACAAAGTCAGATATGAATTTGCGCTGCGAACAAGCCTAAGAGCAGTGTGGTTGAGATATGTTCTTAATTTCAGGTTAAAGACACTTCTTTTGTAGTATGATTGAGAAGTAAAGTAAGGACAACTTTAAATATCTGCATTTAAATATGTCTAAATATGTGAAAACATTTAAGTTAATTCAACTATGGCGTAAATCACTGAAATTGACCCATTGATCACTGTTAATGATTTAACATATTGCCTACTCCATAAACCACCTAAGTTGAAAGGCTACCTATATGAATTTAATTATAAAATAACTGAACATGAATGCTGTGAATGTGGGAGTTTTTCCACTGAATGGTACCAGCTCAACTTGGCTCTACACAGCTGGCCTCAGTTGGTTTTACACTGCAGATAGTACCCTGTACCCAACCATAGTGACATCACAGGAAAACTGCCAACACTCTACCTCCAACGTAGCGACTTTGTCGCGTTATGTAGCGTGTATTCAGACCCCTTTAGCGACTCTTTTTCAAAAAAGCAACTAGCAAAACATCTTGCGACTTTTTCAGGCGTTATTGGAGAATTTGAGATTGACCTGGAAGCACTTATTATTCTTACTCTTCTCAACGAGCAGAAGAGGGCCCCTCCCCATCGCCAAAGCACTCACAGGTGGCCCAGTCCTCACGCAGCAGTCCCTCCCAGCTGCAGAGTAGGAGACGTACACCTCTCTGCGTCCAGAAATTGCAAATGAATTACGCATGTGGGAAACCACCGTTGGCTGTTTTCCCGCCCTGGATTAAACTCAGGGTGGGATGTAAATTTAAAATGTTCTTTGTCTAAAATAAACCACTGTACAAAAATAAATCATTGCATTTGACTCACACAGCCTCAGTCACTTACCTCGTCCACTGTGCGTGTCTCTCTATGATATAAGCTAAACATCTAGCTGGCTAGCTCATCAAGTCTCAGTCTAAACTGTACACTCAAAAACACAGAAAGGAGAGGGAAACAATCCCTGAATTCAAAGGTTGTTTGAAACGGTTAATGAAGTCAACTATGCATATTAGGCGATGATGTCATTTAGTGACTTTAGACACTTTTATGACACCCAATAACTACTTTCCTTATTGAGGAGTTGGCAAACCTGCCTACAATGCAACATACACCAGAACAAAGTAAAGTAAACTACCGTCTGACGTGGTTTTCTATCCCAGCATATATACATTTCTAAATACCACTGTATGGCTCTGTTTCTGTACTTGGATAGTTTATTCATTACTGAATCCAAATTTTGCCTATAAGGATGTCATTATGTTTATGACCACTACTGTATCACTTGCCCTGATGCTTGTGTCAATGTAACAGATGCGCCAATCTAGACACAAGCAACATGTGAAAGATTTTTCAGTACATCCTTTGTTTTATGTTATGTTAAGGATTCATGAAACCATGCAACATATTACAGTATTTTGTTATACATTTTGTAAATGTAGGTAGAGATGGATGGAGAGGAATGTGTTGATGAATGTGATGGAACATTGTCCTGCATGAAGATCATGACCTTCTTGAATGCTGAGGACTTCTTCCTGTACCACTGCATAATCATGGTATCTAGCAGTAGGTTTGAGTTGAGTTTCATTCCATCTTCAACATGAAAATGTCCAAAATGTCCCTCATCCTTAATGATAGCAGCCCATACCAGTACCCCTCCTCCACCTGGCTGGCAGCTGACTGAAGTGGTGACCTGTGTCCAGTAGTGATCCAGCCACAGGCCCTTTCATCTGGCCTGTCAAGATTCACTCATATTTCCATAAAACCTTTAAAGAAATCTGTCTTAGGGTATTTCTTTGTCCAACCTATACAGTACGTTTCAAATCTGATTCAGTGGTGGTCATGTTTCAGCCTTCTTGACCTTGGCCATGTCTCTGAGCACTTGACACCTTTGTATTTCTGGACACTTCAGGTAGGTTGCAGTTCTGGAAGATGATGGCACTGGAGGATCACGGGCTCCTGGAAGCTTCAAGTTTAATTATTCATAAGTCTTTTGCAGTTAATTTGCGTCTTTTCTTCTCCTTGCATTTGTTGCACCAGAGTTGACTACTCGCAACAAAACCTTTGATTGTCTGGTGGTCACGCCTCAATAGTTGAGCTATTTATATAATACGATCAGAATACTGACTTACCTAATAACTGTGCACGCAGCTTATAGACATATTTGTTAAGCGTAGGAGACAAACATTTTTTAACATTTATTGCGTTACTGCATTTGTTGAATATGAACATCATCTGCAATCAATTGCTCCAATAGTGTACTAAAAATATTATGTTTGTCATATCTTAGGTAGAACTGTCTGCGATTAGTGGTAAATCAAATGAGTCTAAAATGTATTGATGTAGAATGGAGCAGGATGTACTTTGATGGTAAGAAATTGCCTGACTGCAAACTAACATTGAATTAAGGAGTATAAAGTATAATTGGTAAAACACCACACTTCTCAGATGCAGCTGCAACTGAAGGATGAAAAACTGTTCGTCTGGAGCATCAAAAAGTGGAGACTGCACCGCCAGAAACAGACTTGTTCATAAATGTGCAGACAGAAAAGAAAATATCGTTTTATACTAGATAGAAAGTAATGACACATTTTTCTTATAAAATGAATTAGGCCACATGAAAAAATGTATGTGTATCTTTTTAATAGGTATTTGAATTCATCCTAATACCTTTAGCTTCCTTAAATGTGAAGAGAATGACTTGTAATGTTTGGACCGCTCTAAATTTCTACAATTTGACATTGTACTGCTTTGACTTTGTCAATGTATAGTCTGCTGTACATTCACAGGCTTTGGCTAGTTGGCTAAAAGAACTCTGGGCTGAAGAGAAGTTGCAGTTTGCCGGGCCAACAGAGGACATAATATCAGATATGGAGACTGACCCCAGTGGATTTTTGGTTTCCTCTCCTAGCTGGTGCTCTGCTGAGTTTGAGTACCTGATCAAATCAGCTGACAAATGAAGGCGAAAACTGCTCTTATGGAGAGAAGAGGCATCACCAAAGCAAAAAATGAAGCTGTGGTTTACCGGGGCAACTGAGGACATGATGTCGGATGTGGAGACTGGATTTTTGGTTTTCTGATTTGTCAAATGAAGCTTAACATTGTCTTTGTGTTTTTTTGTATTTTTGAGTTGTCACAGCATGCAATATACTGGCATGTGTTAAGGTCTATATTAGGACAAAAATTGCCAAAATGAAAGGTATTTTTTTGCCATCATATCCACTAGGCGAAAGTTGTATCAACAATAAATATGCTTGAACAAGGAGAAAAAATACACATTAAACTAACCTGAAGATGAATTTGACTAAGAGCATTTTTTCAAATTCTCTATAGATACCGCAATAACATCATTACCGTGAATTCTTTTGGCCACGATAATCATGTAGTGAAAATCTGATATCGTGACAGCCCTAGGATGGGGAGTGAGGAACGATAAGGAGAGAGCAAATTTCTGTGACCACCACCTGCAAAACCATTCCCTTTTTGGGGATTGTCTTGCTGTTGCCTCTCCAGTGCACCTGTTGTCACTTTCATTTGCACCAAAACAGGTGGCACTGATTTCTAAAACATTTTTGCTGTTTTGGGTTATTGTGTATATTGATAGTAAACAATATTTTTTTCAACGTACAATTTCTTTTTTTTATTCTTCAGATTCACAGCACAATCCTCCAGAAGTGGGGGTTTTACACAGAAAATGTGACAGCAACTTTGATAATTCACGTGGATGCCAATGGTAAGGTAGATGTGTGCTCGGGAGGGACATTTCTTTCATCTGTGTAAACTTGGAGCTTCCACTGCACAAGGGTTGAATACTTCTGCAATACTTGTCCCAACATAAAACCAATGTCATCATACAATAATTGATTTTGAGTATCAGGACTAAATTAAAATCTTAATTGGCAATTCAAACATTGAATTGAACGCAAGGTCCCAAATCAATTCATGAATAAGTGCCGGTAAATAAGCATTACATTATTTTTGTTTTCAACAAGTTACAGAAATGTAACTTGCACTTTTACTTCAGACGTGCCAATTTGGAGAGGTGTGTGAAGGACTCCCACATTGGGTGCCCAAGTAGCAATTAGGTTTTAACTCCCTTACGCAAGGATATACCAGATGTTTTCTTTGCTAGCTCTGGAAAAGTCTCTGCTGCATACTTGGTAAAGTGCCATCTTAATCCTAACAAAAACTGGATCTAACACAGGATGGATGTCGCCCTTTTCACTCATACACAACCCCAAACTCACCTTGTCATACTTTGAGATTATGTCAGCACGTTCTTCTCGTATCAGTGACTCAATGTCCTTCTTCATATCCAAATCTGGAGTAGCACAGAGAAGAACATTTTATTAATTTAAAGTAAATATTAGAAAACCTATACAAATAAGCCTAACACTGCTAGATACTAATACGTTGCCATTGAAATTATAAACATCTACATTTGTTTTGTTATTCCATAATGCATTTTTATGATCGATGAATATATGACCGTGGGGCTGTGAACCATGTTGCCAGATGCGGTTAATTTCCAGTAGGGTTATATAGAAGAAATAGCATATATGACATTTTAATGTGGAGTCCACAGGTTGATTGACCAGTATATTTTCTGTGAAATATCTCAACCCTGGGAGTAATGTCAGAGCATCGGCTCATTTGCTAAGGATTTGAACAGTGGAAAATAGCTAGCTTAAGTGACAAACAAAATAGAACGTAGATGTCTGCCACTCAAAGAAAAGAAAAGCAATACATTATAAAAATGCCATATATTTATATGTACCCTTGAGAAACATCTTTCGTTGTTGAGCAACCAAAGCATAAGAGGGATAGATCTGTTGTTACAATTACGGGAGCAGCATCGCTGCATCAAGTGAAGGGAGAAATACAGTTATGATCCAGGTCCAACAGCAGCTAGCAGCAAAGTATTTTAACTGCAGGTACGTTTTGTTGTAGCCTAATAACAAGCTTTTGTTCTTCATGGTACATGAAGCGTAGATATTGATCTGGAGAATTGTATTAATATTATAGGTTTCTGCCTCTATCTTTTACTTGGGAAATAACTTAGCAATAGTGAGAATTTAGATGCAGAGAGGGGGGCCTCTGCAGTAAAGGTTCGCACCAATGAGAGAGAAAGCTAAGCTCCACTACTGGATAGGGGCTTATTTGGAATACCCATTGGATAAATAGGTACACCAGGGCACCAATTAAGCCCAGTCCAGAATTTTCACATAGTTCATAAAATAGCTTAACTTGATGTTATAAATTATGTTACACAAATACGATTTACAAGTTGTCATGAAACATTACATGAAATATTGGTCTTTACAATGTTTTGAAAAACTGCAATTTTCATTATAAATGTGTAATCTTAAAATCTGGTAGGCATAATAACTTAGATTACCCTGATGCCAGTTGTGACAGTATTCACAATTTTAAAACAGTCAAATTTTTTGCAAAGCTTGCAAATGGCATTCTGAGTGACTCCAGTCTGAATAGCAAACAGAACCTCTACTGCTGAAGTGCAAAATATGGTTTGCAGAGTCCTGAAGAGCAAACATTTCAGTGTGAATACCCTGTTTTAACAAAGCAAGTGACAAATAACATTTGATTTGACATAGTGTAGTTACTGTTTACGCCAGCCTATGCTAGATTGAGTGCCCAAAGGCTTGTCAGTAAAAATAGTGTTGATTTATTGTGAATAAAAACACAGCTCAGGAATAGCAGAGTGCTTCAGTGAGGACGGTTCTTAAAGCTGTGTGTGTGTGCGTGTGTGTGTGTGTGTACATGTAACATTCTGATAGCAATTAAAAGTCCTAGCACGGTCAGTCAATCAAGAAAAGATTACTGTGTGTGCGTATGTGTCTGTACTATGTAGAGGTGAGATATGGGAAGAAAAAGACCTACAGTAACACGACAGTGTAAAGAGTGGGAGGACAGAAATTACCCTAGGGTTTAGGCCACAGCTGATAGGGTCTGCTGCTGACCGGGCTTCCTCCAAACAGCCCCCCCTCAATCCTAGTCTCGTTCTGACTGCACTGAACTACTTTAAATCGTCAAGTGGAAATCTCACTTTCATAGGTAATTGTGTAGCCTCATCCACAACAAACATACAAATGTAAATTACAGAAGAGCTTTGGAAAACCCCCACCTCAAACCTGTACAGTCATACTTCAGAAGAGTCCTTGTATTGATACTTTAAATGACCGGTATACACCCACATCATTTGGTTGTTGTGTTTCCCCAGCCAAAATGATTTCAGAAATGAATTACAATATTTGAGATAAAAAATAAATAAAAAACTTTCATTTTAATGTGTCAAAATTTCCCTTGCTTGTCCCCTGAACACAACATTGCTGATGAAACATGGACTACTTTATTTAGGTTTTAATCAGCAACCTCCCTGTGACAAAACCATTTCAGGAACTAGGCTACACAAGCTCCTGGTGATAATGTCACAAGACCCTTGAGACATTGAGGGGCTGTGGGTGGAACATCTAGGTCTACAACAGGTGATTAGCTCTGTTGACACCCTAAGCCATCTGTTGCTCACTAGATCATGTTGTCTGGCGGTGTTTTGCAGCCGATTCGGGATCCACAGCCCTGACAGGTGAAGAGGAACAAAACCACTCTTCCCTGCACCGAGCTTCATCTGCGCTCTAAAAGACCTATGTCAGTCCTAAATCCAAAACAAGCCGTTGTCACATCATAACTAAGTCTTCCTGGTACAGATATGCTTTTCATATAGGGTTCAATCATTATGCTTCATAATCCTACCTCAGTACCTAGCCCATCCCAAACCTCAGTCCCTGTCTTTGACTCCAGTATCCACCCAACAACAGCCAAAGCTTCCCTTGTGCAGACATTACAGGTCTCAGACCAAACCCCCCCAACAGCACAGACCTGACCTCCCATTTCCCAGCACCAGCTGGGCCTTGTTTCCCTTTCTTCTCACCAACAGGTGGGCAGGTAAATTAGTCTGTTTATTAATGGATCTATTAACAATGAACTGCACTATATTTAAATCTTGCAGAGCCCCCTATCCTTTTACACCACCACCATTTTTTTATGGTGTGTCTGTCTCAAGATTTGAGTTTTTCCTCAGAGCGAGACAGTTCTTAAAAGAAACCTCTTATTAGAATGTCCGTGTCCCTCCCTCTTGGCCCCTACATTTTGTATTTCAGCAGATTGTTGAGGCTTACATGTCGAAAGGTTGAGTTCATCTGCAGGATCGGAAAAGTGAATGAGGCTCATTTGCTGGGATTTGAGTCACTGCTGGATGTTTGGTTGGCCATGTCTTAAATTACTCGGTGTCTGACATATGAGGAAGGCATCACAAGGTTTGACCAGCCAGCATTTCAAAATTATTGTAAAAACTAATTTGCGATGTGCCATCACAAAGAAAAACAATGTTTAAAAAAAATACATAGTTCTGTTCCCCCAAGCTGAGCGCGGTTCTCCATCGCCCAGTTTACTATCGCATGACTATCAGAGCAGAGCAACAATGTCAATCTCCCAATGTTCCGAGTATCAAGCTAGCAGGTGAGGTCAGAGAAACCTAACTGCTTCCTCAGCGCACAAGTACGTTTGTTTTGAACTGTTAAATACAGCAGACAGCCATCATCAACCAAATGTAAGAAGAAAGTTAGCTAAGTAACTGTCAAATCTCAATAGCAATCTATCAACTGGTCCAAGGAAGGAAAAGCGGTGAACCGGCAACAAGGTCATTGATGCACGTGGGGACTGAAGGCTGGCCCGTGTGGTCCGATCCAACAGTCCAGCTACTCTAGCTCCAATTACTGAAAAAGTCAATGCTGGTGCTGATAAAGGTGTCAGAACACAGTGCATTGCAGTTTGTTGCGTATGTTGCGCTCATGCTGACCCCCGTCGACTGCCGAAAGCACCTAAAATTGGCACATGCGCAACAGAATTGGACCACAGCGCAATGGAAGAAGGTGACCTGGTCTGATGAATCACGTTTTCATTTACATCATGTGGATAGCCCTGTGTGTGTGTGCATCATGTACCTGGAGAACACATGGCACCAGGATGCCCTCTAGGAAGAAGGCAAGCTGGTGGAGCCAGTGTGACGCTTAGGGCAATGTTCATCTGGGAAACCTTGGGTCCTGCAATTCATGTGGATGTTACATAGACACTTACCACCTACCTCAGAATTGTTGCAGACCATGTGCAGCCTTTCATGGCAACGGTATTCCCTGATGGCATTGGCCTCTTTCAGCAGCATAATGCACCCTTGCCACAAAGCAAATGGTTCAAGAATGGTTTAAGGAACACAATGAGTTCAAGGTGTTTACTTGGCCTCCAAATTCCCCAGATCTAAATCCAATCGAGCATCTGTGGGATGTGCTGGACAAACAAGTCCGATCCATGGAGGCCCCACCTTGCAACATAGAGGACTTAAAAGATCTGCTGCTAACATCAAGGTGCCAGATATCACAGCACAACTTCAGAGGTCTAGTGGAGTCCATGCCTCAACTGGTCAGGACTGTTTTGGCGGCAAAAGTGGGACATACACAATTAGGCAGGTGGTCATAATGCTATGGCTGATCAGTGTGTGTAGAGCCATATAATTGCTATATAATGTATTAGAGGTCAACCGATTAGTCCTTTGGCTGATTAATCAATAGGATATTTTACAAACTATTGCTATCAGCAGAACTTGGCTCCAATAATGGCCGATGGCTGCGAAGCCTCTACATCTCCTTGCTGTGAGCTGAACGGTCCATATATAAAGTCAAGCTAATTTCACTGTGTACTGTACACCGGAGATCATTTGAAGTTAACTTTCAGTTAAATATAAGACAGCATTACTTGTTCTTATGAGCATAAGATTATTGGATATAGACTGACATTATTAATGCATTACACTGAAGATAACTACTGCTCTGCATGAGCGAAAGCATGCGCTCTCAGTTTAGCTAACAAGCATGCATGTAGCGTTCTGTCTTCTAAATATTGTAGCTATGTAACTATCCATTCAATGAATTAAATTGCACACTTAAGGGTCCTTCTTACCCAGGGAATATGCAAAAACATTAATGGTTTGTGGCACTACAATGTAAGAGGATGCACAACAGAAGTAATCCTTCCTGACCAGTGATACATTACAAAATAGTATTACCTTCTCATTGTAGAACAAAATTATTTACAATGATATAATCCACCAAACCACCCTTCAGGATGTCAGTTACCAACGTATGGGCTACAAGGATGCAGTCATGCTGTTTCCTCCATTATAATATCCATAATGTTGAGAAATTAGGTTACATTAACTGTAATAATACCATTCTAAACTAGTTTTAAACATACAGTATTATCTAACAGGATAACACCTATCTAGATAGTACTCCATACTTTTTGTTTATCTTTCCACAAAACCATTTATAATATGATTGCAGCTTTTGTATGAGATCCACTGTCTGTAAAGTCAAAGCAATTTCACTATTCAAACTGTTACAGAAAAAGGGATGTGCATGTTTCCAAAACTGTGTGGTCATATTTACAGTAAAATACATGAAAGTACTATACAACACCAACCGGTAAATCAGAGGGACTTGCAAATTAACTATATAAAAAATGTAGGCCTACCACTTTAACATGATGTTATCAGCCTCAATGCAAAATCTACCCTTGGTTGCTTTAACATAAATGTGTCAAGTGAAAATATAAGAGTGGTAGCCACTGACAATGTACTAGGGAAGAAGACCTAATAATAAATATGCTAAAGGTGTTGGTTGGAGAGGTTTTAAACTGTGGCAAAGACGCATTGTCTTTCTGCAGGGGGCTGAATGTCATCATTTCCTGTTCCCATGTTCAAGTATTTAGTCTGAAATAGGTGACTGATGATAGATGATGTTGTGGGGTTTGTGTATTTGCGACAGCCATTGTAGTTCTTGAAATAACACTACCGCTCAAAAGTGCATCTGTATATCCTGAACAAATCCTCTTTTGCCACTGGCCGGTTTAATTGTTAATTGGCCATTTGTGAATGATATTGATACAGTTAAACTGACCAACGTTTCTTATTAAGTTTACCTCCACCACAAATAGCGTCTATGTATGCTGTTTGCCACTCGCCGTTTTAACAGCGTATTAGCCAGTAATATGCTTTACAAATACCTACTAACTTACTGGAATAGTCAAAAGAAAGTTGTCAAAAACTGTAAGTATTTGTTGTTGAAACAAGAAACAAATTGGGCAATTTCTAACGAGTCTGCCAAAGCTATTTCATTTCATGGCATAAGAATGTATTTTTTTCTTTAATTCGTGAATTACATTTATACAGTAACTATCAATAAAGGTAACGATAACTAACTTTTTCATCAAGAGAAAAGACGAGAGAATCGTGGAATCTACCAGAAATCATTAATAAATGTCGTGCTTTCAAAAGATTCAAACTTACATCCTCCACATGAGAGGCACTGTCTTTAACTACTACGCCAGGGCATTACACCTTACAGCAGTCGTTAGACTCCATGGAGTATTGCGTTAAACTGACTAACGGTTGTTATTAAGTTTACCCCCACCATAGCGTCTGAACTATATTGCTATTGCCACTAGCCGTTTTAATAGCTTATCAGCCAGTAATATGCTAACTAGTATCTACTAACTTCCGAGGAATAATCACAAGAGCTCCGCTTACGCAGTCCGGCAAAAATAAGGATTTCAGTGAGGAACAGAAGGGTTCAAATCAAGAGACCACTGCAAATTTAATGCTTTGGTTCTGCTCTCCAAACTTTCATTTTCTACTTTTTTGGAAAGGAAAGAAAAAGGTACAGTGGTCCAAATTTTTTCTGAAGCTGTATGTACCAATTGTAAAGCAGTAAGCAGGCAAAATACATGTCTTATTTCTTATGGGATTCACATTCAACTGTAGGTCATAACAGAATGGAAATATCATAGACCAAAACATGGCAACAAAGAAAAAACTGAACTGACCACTGTTCAAAGGTCCTTGGATCTTAATACTGTGTAGTACCCTCTTTAGCATTAATGAGAGGGTGCAGTCCTTTGTAATATTTATCTATGAGGCCCAAAATTCTTGCAGGTGGTATAGCTGCCATTCGTCTTGGCATAATGCCTCCATTAACTTCTGTTTGTCTCATTGCTATATTTGTAGTTGTTCGTTATGTTATGTCTTTTTAAAGCACTATAAAAATGAAATGTACTATTATTATTATAGGTCATGCAAATTGTTTGGTCGTCTTGCATGAACCTCAGGTTTGAGTTCTCCCCAGAGTGGCTCAATGATAAGGTCTGGAGACTGATGGCCACTCCAGAACCTTCACCTTATTCTGCTGGAACCACTGGAGGGTCAACTTGGCCTTGTGCTTAGGGTCATTATCATGCTGGAAAGTCCAAGAGGATCCCATATGCAGTTTTTGTGCAGAAGCATACAAATTGTCAACTAGTATTTTCTGACAAAATGTTGCATTAATCTTGCCATCAATTTTCACAACATTCCCTGTGTCTTTAGAGCTCACCCCCACCCCCCCAAAACATCAGTTTGCCACCACCATGCTTCACAGTGGGGATGGTATTCTGTTCACTATAAACCTTGTTGACCCCTCTCCAAACATAGCGCTTATGGTTGTGACATAGCACTTATGGTCGTGTCTCGTCACTCCAAATGACAGTGTGCCAAAAGCTGTGGGGCGAGTCAAGGCATATCAGGCATATTGTAAACGGGCTATTTTATGACATTGGTGCAGTTAAAGCTTCTTTCTGGCAACTCGACCATGCTGCTCATTTCTGTTCAAGAAACGTTGGATTATACTCCTTGTAACAACCACATCGTCTGTTTCCAGAGCAGTCTGTATGTCTCCTAAGGTTACCTGTGGGGTTTAATTTGTATCCTGAACAATTCATCTGGCAGTTTGGTCTGAAATCTTTCTTGGTCTACCTGACCTTGGCGTGGTATCACGAGATCCCCGAATTTCCCACTTAGTAAGTGATTGAATGACTGGCATTTGCAAGGCTTTGGGTAGGTTTTTATATCCTTTTCCATCTTTATATATAAGTTCCATTAAATAGACTCCAGGCTTAGCCAACATGCATCAATAACTATTACAATTTGGACTCTAAATATGTTCACCCGGCACAGCAAGAAGAGGATAGGTCATCCATCGAAGCCTGGTTCCTCTCTAGGTTTCTTTCTAAATGTTGGCTTTCTTAGGCAGTTTTGCCTAGCCACTGAAGTTCAATACTACTGTTTGCTCCCTGGGGTTTAAGGCTGGGTGTTTTGTAAAAGCACTCTGTGAGAACTGCTGATGTAAAAAGGGTGGGAGGAAGTAGGCTTGAGAAACTTAACAAAACACAGATGTGCAAACTAACTCTGAGCAAAGGAGTATAGATAGAAGGTGTTGTCTGACTGATGGGCCCCACACATCCTGTCCATACCTCCAGCTAGAAGTTGCCCATGTGACTGTCATAGGCTATATAGATAGGACCATTGACTGCAACATATCATACAAGGGTCATTTGTAAGATAAGTCTTTCTCATTGGAGGGTATTTGACTGTGTAATGGCTGGTTATGACCATTGGCCATCTCCCTTGTATTCTGGTATAAAGATTGTGTTATTTCTGTCTTCATTGGAAAGAGAAAGGAAAGAACTACGGATGGTTAACACCGTTGTTTCATGCTGAATAAAGATGGCTCTCCCCTGACTTCTGGTTGCATTACTTTTGTTCATGGATAACACCTGAACGGAAGCTAACAAGGGCTTCTTAAATAAATTTGATTGAATGATTTGTAACAAGGCCAAACATTCAAGGGTATGTGAACTTTTGATCAGGGCCATTTGTGGGATTTCTGTAATAATTACGATATAAAAAGGAGCCAAACTACTATGTGATGCGATGTAGAAGCATGAAACTAAAATAATTTAGTTAATATACTTAAATTAAACAGGGTAACAAATATGGCGCAATACAGTACTTGCTCTAGTTGGTTGACTGGGTTCTTGTGTGTCACTGCTAGCAAGCACTTAAGCAGGGGTAGTTAACATGACACTTACTGTCAACAAGCCATGTCCGTCTGGCTTCTCTATCCGTATTCTATGGACTATGTTATGGCCGTAGTCCGAGAATGGTTTCTCCCACTTCTCAACATGATAGGCAGTCGTAATAAATTTTTCTATTTGGCTACGCATCACCTCATTAATTTGGAAGAGGCAGACGTTCATTGGTGCAGCCGCAGGGTTGTCAACGGTGTCCGAAACTATCCTTTTGGCTCACCTGCCAAGGGGATTGGTAGATGGAAAAAAATAAAATAAATTGCCTTTGTGTCATGTGCACATTAATTTCAGTACATTTCATTGGGATAAGGTTGAATAAACTTTTTTTTTCTTCTAATGGCAAAGTAGCATTTTATTTACATATTGTAATAATTATTTACATTATTTGTGTAATTATAAAGAAAATGACATACATACATACACACACATCTATACATACATACAAAAATTGATTGATCAATAAATATCAGACTTTTTGGACTCCCAAATCAGCATCTCCGTTAACAAATTATAATCATCAACCTCTATCACATAATCCAACAAGGTCTAACCATTAATGTAAATAGCCACTGGTTACCCCTTAAGAGTATTGAAAAAAAACAATGAGTATTTTCTGTGTGTGTGTGTGTGTGTGTGTGTGTGAACCCCAAGGCTTGGAAACATCTAGATCACACAAGAGCAGAAACACCCAAAATAGACCCTCTATCCCTAAGGGCTTTCTCGGTCACTCTGCTTTATCATTTTAACCATTTTAACTTCAGCACCATCGTGACTGGAAAACAGGATACCTGTTGAATAAAATGACACTTTGCTCTTAAACTCCTTACGTTCTTCTTCATAAGTTTCCCAAAAATGTTTAAAGTATTGGATTAGAGGACAGCTGGCTGATCTTAGATCTGCACTTATCTACTCACAGATTTTAATAGGAAGATACAGGTCTATGGTGTTGAGTCTGAATAATCTAGTAGGGCTTTGAGAGTCTGCAGCTGATCACAATACCTTTTCCTTCTAGCTGTTCAGATTTGAAAGTGCAGATTTGGTAAAAGAAAATAATAATATGAATCTTATAAAAATGCTTCGGTTACATCCGTGCAACACTGCAGACATGGAAAATATTAGGATAAGAAGTAGTGAATTATGAAACCCAGCCAGCTGTGCCAAGGCCGTCTGACCGGGACTTTCCCAGTTTTGGCCTGGCCTGAGAATCCAAGAACCGACAAACGCCTCTCAGCATTCCTACCTAGACTAGTGAGGGGAAGACATATCTAAATATAACAATGGCAAACACAATGCATGCCGGGGAGAGCAGGAGCGTACCCTTTCCCAGAGTGGCATTGGGTTTTGGAGCGGGAGGTGGAAAGAATGCAAAGGAAGAGTATTCATAAACAGAAATGTTCTGATAAAGACGTGGGATCCACTCTCTCAAGAGAATGAAATCGTAAGAGGATCTAATTATAAGCATGGAGAAGAAATAGCCAATTTCTCATAGATGTTTAAAATGAGTCATGAGTGAGCAAATGTATGCCGACTAATTGCCAAACAAATTTTGCAAACGGTGTCATTGAGAGGACAAGACACAAACAAAACTACAACAACTCTGATTCTCTGTTTCAAAATGGCTTAGGCATGGTCAATCTTCCAAGGTTCTGCTATGCTTGACCAATATATTCCTCTCAATGTTCCCTGGATCTTTGCAGGGAACAAGAAGCGTCCTTCCATATCACATGGGAAGTAATAAAATCTAACATAACAGCCTGTTTGTGAAGCACAACATGATTGTAGACCCAAGTCGAGTATATTCAGCAAGGTTAAGTTATCACGTGTGAGTTGATATTATAATATTACTCTTTAAATAGTTGTCCAGTCCTGTTTCTAAACCAGCAGTGACTTGACCAATGTGCAATTCAATGGGCCAGAGTCCATACTTATTTCATTAGCTACAGGATAATCCTTCAGTGAGTGTCTTGAAAAAGCTCTGCCAGTAGCTGATGTGTCGATGACTATTTGTTTTATTTAACAAGTAGAATGCATACTCATCTCACGTTTTACTATGCCACTAAACATCCTCAGCTATGTATTGTCAATGAAGCTGAAAGGCTCTGCTAGCAGCCAACAATATGAAGGTTGAAATGTACATCTTCTTGTATTAATGCAAGAAAACCCTTCTTTGTAATTGCTTTTTAAATGCACAAGAACAAGATGTAATGGAAGAAAATCAGCAGTGATGAATGTATATGGGGTAAGAGAATAGAAAAATATTGTCAGGTACAATACAAATCAAAATACAATTCTTAAATGTCATCAAGAGTTGGGATTTTTATTGTACAGATTTTACAAAAATAATAAAAAATAAAAATGTTCCCCAAACACCATTGCAAGAATGCAATCTTAAAGAATGCTATATGAAAAGGCCCATTAAGTCCATCAGTCTATTATCGGTCTCTTTCCAGAGGAGGCGTGAGAATTAACTACTTAGAACAACTTCCCTGTCAGCCAAGATAGTCTCATCGTCCAGGACTGTCTCCTCATGGTCGAGGTCTTCATTGGATCACAAAATGTATTTCCCAACAAACTGTGTCCATGTCAATTTTATTTTGACACCCAAAATATCTGTAAATTTTTTTTTAAAATCAATACCCAATCCAACTGGGATCTGAAGATGTCCATATCCGATCAAAATATGCCAGAGATTAAAGATCAGATCTTAATTTTGTCTGAAAATTAGGCTAACAAATGTGTCCGAAACACAAAATGGGCTGCATTACATCCGATAAATCTTTATGGCACATGCATTTTATATTATAGCTTGTCCAGTCACAGATTTCTTACAACCTACACATTAGTATTTTCATAAAGACATCACCACTTTAAAATGTGGAGTGAAGAGAATCTATGTATTATAAACACATCTTTCGCATTCTTCTGCCTTGCAAAATTTGATTTCAACAATCCACATATTACAAAAGGTTGTAGTTTCGAAAGACCGACAGACCATATAAGGCAAAACATCCAGATGAAAACTGAACCATTACCTCTGGGTTGTTTACACAAGAACACAATAGTCCATTCTTTCTTAAACTTTAGAAGAAGAAAAAACATTACTTTCATGCAAAGACAATTCAATTCAGAAGCACCAGCAGGATGGCCTTGAATTTTATAACAGTCAAAAGATAAATTATGAATTATCAGTTAAACAGGAATATTTTCATACAGTATGTTCAGCCTGCCAAATTATTGTTGTGGATTGATAAATCTTGTATTTAGATAACTATAACCTGCAACTGCTCTAAGACTTTAGATCATTCAATAGTGTCAACATAATTAAATGACCCATGACCATTCGTTCCCAACACAGCCAACCATTATTTTCATGGGTTACAGTCACACAAACATTAAAAACTGAAGAAAATGAATAACTACAATTCACTGCTCAAGTTTCTGTCCAAATAAAAGCAATACATTGGTCGACTATGCAGACAAACATACAGATTTATCATATGAGGTGGTAAGCTCATGGTAATTACCTTCCCAGGAGTTATCAGATCATTCATCAGTCTGCAAAAATTGGCTACAAAGGTAACTGTCCTCTAACAACAATGCATGCATGATAATGCCACTCCCTGTCAGCAAAATTTGCATAAGCAAATTGTGTTTCATCCAGGGAATCCCAATACAAAACTACATAACATGCTTTTCTGAAATTCTGAATGCAATTCAATGACAGCTCTCAAGAGCACCAGAGTGACAATAAATATATCATGCTGCAGTGTTTAACCACTACATATCAATTAAACAGCCTATAGGCTTCCATGCCGAGAATCGACTATAGCACTGTCCCTGAAATACAAAGCCTTTTTCACAACCATTTACAAATCCTATTTATGGTTATTTCTAGGGCTTTAACAGCACATGCCTGGGCCTCTTTAGGGTTAGCACAGGAACCCAAAGGAATATATAAAAAGTATAATAATAATAAATAATAATATCTAACAATGCTGTGATAAATGCCTCTATAATATTTTTGGGGGGCTATTTTGTTTTTTGAGAGCATTTGCGTTTGTCATAACCAAAATAACAATTGTTTGGATTTTTCAAACTGTTCTTTTGTGAGGGGTACTTGGAGAAACTGTTATTTCTGTACAATGGCAAGTTTGTACATATTTTAAGAATTGCAGCATTTTGGCTTTCCAGTAGACTGCAAAGGTGATGAACAGAGATGTTCATAAAACAAATGTAGCCTACACTGCTGCAAACCCCTTGAACATATTAAGACATCTACGCTGACATTAAACTAGTATCTATATTGACAGAGTAACATACAAGTCAAGAGACATCACCATGTACTACTATCACCACTACATTCACACAAGAGCTATAGGTGTGTTAATAACCACTGATGTGACCGTACTCAGTGGGTGAGAGTGCAGGGTTTCAGCACTTTCTAAAAGGTGCTCGAGCCACACTTGTAGCTATTACAGCAAATAGGTATGAACAAGCGAAAGCTCAAGAAAACAATGAATTTCCCAATAAACAACAAAAATGGTTTCCTTTTAAAAAATGTGGGGAGTAGTAATTACTGTTCTCATTTAAGATTTTTTTTTTTTGGGCTGTGCTCTCATCAGGCATTATGGATCATATTCTTTCTGGGTTAGAGCTGCATCTTTTCTAAGAAAAAGATTATCAAACTAATCTTCTTCAATTGTTGACTATACATTTTTGAACAGTATGGAAATCGTACCAAACCATGAACCTGAGCCCACAATATGTACTGTATCGTGGATTAGGCGTACCGTTACGCCCCTAGAACTTATTTCCACTAGAGGAAATACTCAGTCAGCTTGTCTACATTTGGAACTGAACATGACACATTCCTCTGTGGAAGCCAGCACAGATCTGTGATGAAAAATAACACTTGGGTGGTAAGTGACTAACTGAACAATGAACACCAGTCAGAAGATTTCATGCACGCACACACACATACGCACCGCTACCCCAGACAGCTCATATTAGCCCGGTGTGTAGCCCTTTCTCTGTAACCAGATGAATACCCCAGGGAAAGGCCTCTAGCCAAGCTGAAGGTCTACACATGGCATGAAATTCTGTATGGTTAGAACCTACTTCTGGAGATGAATCACTAGTGCAGTGTTTTCGTTTTTCTTTTGGGGGGGGGGGGGCTTATGGACAGGATGGTGGCTCTAACCATACAATTCTAAAAACATGACAGATCTACACATTTGCTAAATTACTTCCATGTCAATAACAACAAATAAGCATTATTACAATATACATGTTGCTTCATTATGTCTAGGTTTACGATCAAATGTAGTATGTTTACTTTTTGGAACCTCTAGGACCGTAAAATTCTAGTTGATTCAGCCCATCTCACCCCACCATCTTTGTCAAATGCTAAAGGAAGTAAGCGAAAAAAACACTTTCCTGTGCTGGTCCCCAGCTCAGGTTAAACAGAATGAAAACAAGCGGTATGGCCAGTTATAGCACATATACTCCTTTACACAGTAACAATAACCAGACAACTTAAGATCAAACGCAAGCACACGCCTATATTTAGCCTGGCATACTCGAGTCGTTCAGAGATCAGAATTTGAGAAGAAATTACACCAGCCTAAATGTATACCATTAAATAAATCCTAATGTTAGCCCACAGTCATACCCTGTACCATCAAACTGCAGCCTGGTACTGTACCTTATTTGAGAGTTCTGATCATCACAGTCGGTCATTTAGGAGGACACCTTGTAAAAAGGACCCTTAATTGATTCAGTAGTAAATAATACGTAATTACCACAGACAGAGCCTAACTAATCATCAGTGTTTAAATCCAAAACGTGTTGATCAGAGGCAATAGCCACATCATACCAATCTTTTTTTAATTAAGACAATGACCCAACTCGTTATGTTCCTTGAAGCAATTCAAGCCCATCAGGACAAGAGACCCACCAATAACCTCAACATTTGGGGGAAAAAAACACATCGCTTTTCCTTGTTCTTATATATAAATACTGTGCCGTGTGGCTAGCCGTGAAAAGCATCTTTAACTATCTATTTATTAACTGCACTAATGTACAAATCAATATCTTCAATCCGAACATTCATATCATCACCAGTCTCAAAGCCAGGACACAAGTCCCACAAATGGCTTTTGCTCTCAATAAAAGCAGAACACAGCGGTCAGTACTACTAGTATTCACAGCACTGTAGTTAGCTAGCTAATCTAGCTAACGTTGTTTCCAGCTAACGCACCCAAAATTACGTACCTTTTAGGTTAAATCTCCTCCGCTGTCAAGGCAGTACGAGAATCCTCCGTTTTCATTCTTTATAGCTCATGAACTGTTGATCCGCGATACCAACCAGACAACTGCGATAATTTTCTTACTCTGCGACTCCAAAACAACCCATGCATGCTACACTCCCTT